>JALIZF010001380.1:0-273692 GCA_029948255.1 Telmatactis stephensoni
TACATACAATTGTTTAGAAAGTCCATCAGGTAACCGCACTTCGATATTAGGCAAATCTCTCCAGTCAGAACCAGGAGCGAGTGGTATGTGTCTCATACGAGCTGCTACTAGAGCACTCATTTCTTTACATACATGGTCTCTCAGTAATGGTTGATACTGATTTCCACGGATCTACAAAAAACAAGATAGTGAAATAATTGCTAGTTCTATTAGACAGGCGTGCAGACAGGTTGAACCTGGACAAATGGACAGACGCAACAGGAGTGGTCTGCGTAGTTGGCCCCAAGGGGAAGGGGGAGCCAGACAGACAGATAGGTCGACGGCCAGCCAAACAAACAAAAGGAGGGAGGAAGAGTATGGCTTACCGAGGGACGGACAGATCAACGAAGCGAATACAAACAAAGTCGGACAGACAAATCGCTATAGGTGGACAGACAGACATATATAGTATAGACGGTACGACAGACAGACCAACCATCAGATGGACAGGTGGAATGTGGGATGCATTGATATACTATTGACAGTAGTCAACAGATAGCCAGTCAGTCAGTCAGACAGACAGACAGACAGACAGACAGACAAAGAAGTCACATTTACACCCACACCACCGAAGCCTAAAATCCACCCTACCTGTCGCTGAAAGTGTGATATTGCTTCTCCGTTATACGGGATTTGAGGATTCGATGCCCCGTTACTTATCTCGGGTAGGTCGGCCATAGCATCCCGTACAGTCACAGTACGATACGGGGCAGACGATGACCGGGTTATGTTTGAACGGAATACTTTGTCGTCAACCTTAACAGTCAGCTGACAAGCACGTGGGCTGAAGCAGTGAGTTGGTTCAGGGTAGAGAGGAAGAACTTCTCCTGGAGCTGCAGCGATGATAATTGCCCTACAATCAAAATACATAATTTATTTGAGAATAAAAAAGATAAAGGATCGGTATAGTAATGTTGAATGAACGAACAAGATCTAGAGACGCTAACGAGAAATATTTCGTTGAAGTTCATCTAAGATTGTTGCGGTGACATACAATACATGGTAATGGCAAACGCCGGTGCGAAAAAAATGCGCGCTTTCAGAAATTTGGTACCCTGGGTGCCAGAGTCTTATTTCGCCTTCCCTCCCCCTCCCCAGGGTAGACATTTATTAGCATTACCGCGTTCCGCTTTGACAGGGCTCTGGTGATTTTCATAAAAGTGTCAATAAAATTACTGGTCCTCGATGCATTGAAGACTAGCATTCGAAACTGAACGTCGAAGTTATCAGTGAATGTTTGGCATGGTTGGCCGAGCGCTGGCCTTTCACCGCTGTGGTCTGGGTTCGAGTCCCAGCTCGAGCGCCTGGATCACATGTGAGTTGGGTTTGTTTGATGTGTTGTTCTCTACCATGCCGTGGATTTTTTCTCCGGTTTTTCCTCCCTCAGCAAAAATCAACATGAGTCGAGTGATTATTTGCAAAGTACTTAATGTAGAGGTAGTGTGTGTGAGAGTACAGTGTCCCCCAATTAGTGCGCAAGCGCTAGAAGACTTGGACACTTAAATAAACAGTTATTCATTATTTATTATTTTGTTTAGTTTGTTTTTTATTACCTTCGTCTTGTTTGAGGAACACCGTAAGAACCAGCTTGAAGAACACCAAACGTACACTGAAAACAAATCAAATCAACTGTAACAAGAGCTCGTAAACTAATGAATTCTTAAGTTTCCTAACTTCGGAGAATGATAAAAAGATCGAACGATCCGTTAATTTTATGCGGGCAAAAATTACGGTATATAATGCACGAGGAGCATCCTTAGCTTCAGGTACCTAAAATCATAGAAAATGAAAATATCGTGCGCTTCGAGAAACACCCGTAAACTGTAAACTGTCATCAGTGTTAATTTGAGAAACGTGCTCCTCTGACAAGTGTCCGCAATTTGATGAGAACAATGATTCTGCTAAGTACTTTTTAATTTAGGACATTTGTCCTGTTAGTGATATATAGTTTCGGCCATTTTGGCACTGGACAACTTTCACGAAGATTTGATTCCCTGTATGCGTAGACAGTTTCTATGTACGTTCAAGCATGTTGTCGGACATTTTGCTCGCATCCAACAATTTTTGAAAAAGACTTCGGGAAATTTCCGAAAGTCGACAGCAATCTGAAACACTGTGAGAACTGGGTGAAAAAGGCATTGCGCATGCTCGAAAATTCGGCGGGAATTCGTGGACGCGTTCGTGTTGTCGTTCGTGTTTACAAATAAAAATACCGTCAATTCAACTGTCGTGTATTATGCGAATTGCTCGTGTATTATTTGACCAGGGAAAGACGACAACTAAAGCGATGTTTTAGGAAAAAATAAGCACTAACTTTCCACGGATAGCCTTAACTTTCAATATTTACTAAACCTCGAATGGTTATATTTAAAACTTCTGAGTATGCGCGATGCGTTTTTCACCCGTGTCGCGAGAGCCTGAGAAATATTTTCTTTACCTGATATCCCATTTGTAAGAGACATCGAAGAGTCAATTTCAATACCATACTACGCTTGAACGATACAAAGTTACGAACGTTCTCCAAGATGAAGAATCGTGGTCGATAGAAGTCACAGTAGCTGAGATAAGACACTACCAGGGAATTCTAGAGGAAAACAAAAGTAGTTAAACCGGGAAATCAACTGAAAAGAACAAATAAACTGAATAGAAATGGAAGTCAGCAAACGGGAGAGGGAGAATGAATACGCTTAGGAATAAATGAAATCACATTTACTACAAAGTGAAAATATAGTAAAAGGGCCGCAAAGCGATAAAAGGGGAAGCACTTAAGATACATTTTGAATTTGAATTTCGACGTTAATGGAGTGTTAGAGCTGATTACATGCCGTGGTGTTAGACTAGTGACCACAGACGCACGAAATGTGCTGTAATCAACTAACCTTGAACAAGGAGTATTCTCGTGTGTTGAATCGATTCATGCCACTGAATCCTTGACAAGGGGGTCCACCACAGAGTAACTCTACCTCACCCCTGAGGGGAAGTTTTTGTCCTGTGGAGTTTGTTTGTTGACCCTAGAAATTGTATCAAACTATATTTTAACTGTTAATAAAAACAAGTACAAAAAGGTTAAAGAATGATAGTTCCCCCCCTTCACACCTTCACTGAGTGAGTGATTTTCCGGGGGGGCATCAGCTCTTCATTCTACGGGTATCTAAAGCCATCACCAATTTGAGGGGATGTTGGATTAGTTTTCGTATGAGTGTGAATCGGACCGCACCGTACCGTGACCATTTATAGGAGGCAGCATGGTCGAGTGGTCAGAGCGTTGGTCTCAAAATCCGGTGACTACGAGTTCGAGTCCCGCTCTGGCCGCTAGCCGAGACTGTATTTGTTCCGGGTTCGCCAAATTCAAATTCGGTTTCCCTACCATGCTTGTATATAGCCAACTGGTTTGCCTCCTTGTCAGTTGGGTTTCTTAAACACTTTATGTTTCATTTGCATTACTTAGTTGTGATTATTTCATTGGAGTGCCTGGAAACTAGCTGGATAGCTAAGTGCTCTTCCACTATAAACAAAGCGTTTACATTTTTTTTTACATTTTTACATGTCAGTACCGTGATGTTTATAAAAAACATTCGAAATTTCTGCCGTAACCGTACCATGCAGTGACCGTGTCGTTTTCACAGTCATACGAAATCTGCTCTATTATCAGATCACTTACGTCCATTGCGAGTTTAAGCAGTTCGTTGCAGTCATCCGTAAAAACTGTACAATCTGGGTTGTTTAGTCGGAAAGCTTGCGCCGCAGGGACCTCTTTCTCGACGGCCCATCGAGATTCTGCGACGCCTGCTTGATGTAACCCCGCTGACAAACCTAAAATATGAAAGGTTAAAGAGTTGACACACACAGAAAAAGAAATGGAAAAGAAAGAAATGGAAAATAGGAAGAACAAATGGGAAGGAGAAAAAGAAAGGACAGAAGGAAGGAAGGGAGGAGGGGAGGGAGGGAGGGAGGGAGGGAGGGAGGGAGGGAGGGAGGGAAGGAAGGAAGGAAGGAAGGAAGAAAGAAACATACAGTATTGAGAGATGAGAGAAAGATGAAAGGACTGAAAATAAAATATCAATAATAATCAAGCTCACCTCCACAGCCCGCAAATACATCTAAACTCTTAAGTTTTCGTACTTGTTTTGGCTCTTCTTTTTTTACATTCTCCATCTTTTCAGACGTGGCAGCCATCTTGCCTTTCCCTTTCCCCTTTCCCTTTCCTTCTCCTTTGCCTTTACCCTGGATGAAAAAAATCAATTAAAATGCTGTAACCACATTTGTAAATTCAAGTGAAAAAGTCATACTTACTTTTTTAGACATTAGCTGTCCTCGTGCCTCTAGAGGGAGTTCCTGAAACTCCTTTCTCTCACTATCGTATGCCTGTAAACAATCCAAGGAATGTTACCGATGACCGTTGCAGTTGTCCAAAAAGTGATGTAAATTCGGAGAAAGCTCACGAATATTGTACCCATAGCCATTCATTTTTATACCATTAGTTGATTGTTAGGCATAAAAGTCCTTTGTCTAGAGTGCGGAATGTCAGTAAGGTGGGCGTGGTTCCACGTGGTGACCTTCCTCAATCAGTGAGGTGCATTTAACCTTGGTGGTCTACCTTACCTAAATTTGGTATGGCTATCTCAGTGATTAGGAAGGGTGTGGTTTCACGTGGTTGCCTGACTTACCTACGGTAGTGTGGTTTCACGTGTCGGGCCTATCTAAATGATTAGGATGGGTGTGGTTCCACGTGGTGGCCTGACTTAACCTAAGGTGGGTGTAGTTCCACGTGGTAACCTATCTTACCTAAGGTGGGCGTAGTTGCACGTGGTGACCTACGTTACCTAAGGTGGGCGTAGTTCCACGTGGTAACCTACCTCAAAGAAGTAAAATCGATCTGGACCTTCAGCAGTGTACTGTTCAATAGGCATATTAACGTCTTCACCATACACAACACTACATTTTCCACGAACGTGTGACACGGATACTGAACACTCTGCAAATAGGAACAGACAAGAATAGAAACAGGTTTAAAATTAATCTACCCACTCATGAATTTCTGAGGTTAGAGAACATGTAAAGATTGAGATTTTCAAGTGCATTCCTACCTTCATTTGTCCAGTAAAGGCGATTGCTGTCAGCTTGATGTCCAGCAGAAGGTCCTTTGTGTGTGTTCTCAGGTCTGCAACGCGAAGTTACAGGATGACACATTATATTTTCTAATACAGCAATTACCCCTCGTTAGAGGGTTATCAGCCGAGGTGGAAGTACTTCAAGGATTTTGATCCCAAAATGATCGTCCAGGATCGTCCAAAGCACTCTTTACCCCTCCTTTTATCAGTGGTTCATTCGAAAACTTTACTAAGATAAAACAGTGCTGTTACCTGTAGAGCTTGGCCACTTTTAAGAACACCTCTTCATCGCCCTTTAACTTTCCTGTAGTATTTCTAGTGAATATCTTAAGGATGCGACCTGCAGATAACAAATCATTTTGAAATTATAGTGGAATTTCATGCAAAACAGCATGCACTACTGTGGAGGTTAGGCAGGAATTACACTGGAGAGCTTAGCATTCAATAAATTACGATCACTAAGCCAACCTCCTATGCAGCCACTGTTTATGTCGTCACACGCAACTCTAAGCGTTACGTGACAACACAAACTGCAGCTGTGTAGGAGACCATCACTAAGCAGAAAGGAAACAAACCTTTCAGTTTAACAGGATTAGCAGGGACGGATTTAGGGGAGGGGTGTAGGGGTGCGTACCCCCTCCTGAGACGACTTTAGGTCAATTTTTTTTCCAATGAGAGAGAGATGGACTCACATGTGGGCCCTGCACAACGATGGGCCGCCCCATATTCGGACGAAGACCGCTGAACCCGGCATACGAGCAAGCAGTACAGGAGTCGCCCTGTAGCAATATACGTACCCATAGGGACCCCGCACGGCGACGTGGGGCCCATGGGCGCGAGCAAGCAAACGTCTTGAGTTTAACTTCGCCTAAATTTCATTTAGCCACATATGTGACGGTGCACCCCCTCCTGAAGACGGTGCACCCCTTCCTAAAGACGGTGCACCCCCTCTTGAACATAATCCTGGATCCGCCCCTAATTAGGAACAAAATAAGTTTACCGATCTGGAATGGAGCGGGAACGTCTTGGTTGCTGCCTTTGACATAATCTGAAGACTTTCTGTAGTATTCAGGGTAGAAATCTTCATCAATCTATTCGTAAAGAAAAACGTACGTGGTAACAAAGTATGTGAGATGTTTTCCATCAATTTGCGTTAAGACGGAAACCGAACGGATCAAGTAAATTTTACGCGGTAAAAATTTTACAAATAGAAATGTCCATTTACGTAACGCAACGTGACGGTGAAAAATTACGTCTGAGCTTATGCAACGGAGACATGATTGGATGACAAATGTGAAACGTCCACGTACTACGTTTACGAAACGTCGCCTTTTAAACAGTGGAAATTTTTGCTCATTTCCAATGATAGAGAATATCTAGGAAATATCTAAGAAATTGCATTTTCCTAGGATAGGAACTGGACAAAATGTGGGAAAATACATCTTTCTACATATTTCCTAGATATTTCCAATCATTGGAAATTGCATTTTTCTATCATAGGAAAATGAAAAGGTAGGAAATATCTAGGAAATATGTAGGAAGATGTATTTTCCCACATTTTGTCCAGTTACTATCATAGGAAAATGCAATTTCCTTGATATTTCCAATCATTGGAAATTGCATTTTTCTATCATAGGAAAATGAAAAGGTAGGAAATATCTAGGAAATATGTAGGAAGATGTATTTTCCCACATTTTGTCCAGTTCCTATCATAGGAAAATGCAATTTCCTCGATATTTCCTAGATGTTTCCTATCATTGGAAATGAGCAAAAATGTCCAGCGAAACAGCCAATAAACAATCTAGTATAATATCTTTTTCTTAAAGAAAAAGATTTTAAAATCGCCACTTCAATTCTTTTTTACTTACTTGGCCTTCCTTCTTTATGACTTTCTTTAGTCCTTTGGGTTTGACGCTAAAACAAGTCAAATTGAAAGACAAAAAATCTTTTGAAACTACAAATAATGACTTCAGAAGGAAAAGTTCACCAAGAATGCTATCTTCCCTAAGAAGAAAATAGGCTACAATGGTCCGTGAGAATGTTGAAGTACTTACTTAAAAGCGAAGGCGCCATCTTCTAAGTAAACGTATTCTCCAATGTCATATGTAAAGCCTTTGAGAGAAAGCGACCTGAAAGGATATAAAATGTAACAACCATGGATAATGACTTGACGATGATGATAATCATGATGATCGTACGGTGATGACAGTGACATTTATGATAAAAGTATTTGAAGAACAATTTAAGTACAGATCAATTCAGGACATAACATTTCTACCAGGTAAGACACGCCCGTCACGTGCAACCTCGCCCCAGGCCCTTTTCCTTCACTTGGGAACGAGGTTGCGTCACGTGATGTAATGCGTTGCTATTTTTAGACCAGCAGCCACTTGCCCGCGCTGAAAATTTCACAGGGACCCCAAGCACAACTTTTGAGTAAAATAACGAGTTGGTCTATAAAGGAGAAAATAACCAAAAATAAAGTTGTAAACTTTGCATTGTTGCTGTCCACTATTTATTTGAACTAAAACATCGGTTGTTGTTGTTGTTGTTTTGAAATTCCCCCTTCACAGTAATAATTGCTTTGGTTACAACTATATTTTTAATCATTTTCTCCTTTATAGATCAACTCGTTATTATACTCAAAAGTTGTGCTTGGGTTTCCTGTGAAATATTAGCCACATCAAGATGCATTCGTTTTTAGCGCGCGCTGAATCGAATTCTAAAAATAGTTTAAGTGCGGGAAAACACATTAACTTCTGCTGCCAAAGGTCTTTATAAGGGCGCGCGCGGAATTTCAGTCTCCTGGTTACGCTCTCCTGATTTCTACAAATAGTTAGACATACTTGTAGCAGGTCTTTGAACTTGAGGAGTCACCACTGTCTAATTCATCTCCAAGTTTTGCTGTATCAAACTATGAAACAGAAAACATAGAATTGCTGACTGGATATACATGAAGGATACGCGCAAAGGCGCTACTTGTGGAACGATGAAAACGACAGCTACGAAAGGCACACGTAAAAGAGGTAAATTTAAAGAGTTCTTATTTAACGTCCGAAGCTCGTAATGACATATTTGACTAATACACTTGAGGCACTCGGTTCGTGCTTTGCCCTCCTCCACCCCTCTCTGGCTCAGTGCTCCGTTTTACGAGTATATAAGCTAATCAAAGCTATGCGGTAAAGAAAGAAGTCAAATCAAGTTTGAGGTGACTGGGGATCAAATTGGGGACTCCGCTGGCTCAAAGGGCCGCGCGCTAACCAGCTTAGCCACCCTTGTTCCTGCTACCACCACCACCATCGCTACCATCATCATCTTCATCGAAAACAACAAAGTGATAACACATAGAGCAGATTTCGTATGAGTGTGAAACGGACAGCGCCGTGCCGCGACCGTGTCAGTACCGTGATGTCTATAAAAACATTCGAGATTCCTGCCGTAACTGTGCCGTGACCATGCGGTGCCGTTTTCACAGTCATACGAAATCTACTAATAACATTGTTATCCACTACAGCGAAATTCCTATGTTATGGACTCACCTCTTCTTGTGCAGCGATGCGTACACAGCTCTCACAGTAACTCATCTTAGTTCTGTCTACTTGAGTAGTGTATTCAGTTGGTGGGTCTGTGAACCTGCCCATGTCGCTGTGATACCTGTCAATGATCAAGTTACACATCGATGGGACAGTAGCTAATAAAGGGTTGTAGGAATGCACTGTTATTCTATCCAGATGGCCCGTATCTCCTTTTTATGATAACAAACATTTCACATTCGTTAATTGCAAAATTGTAAATATCTAAAGGAATGAATGAAATCCTTATGTGGTGTGGTATGGTGTGGTGTTTTGAGGTGTGGTGTAGTGTGGTGTGGTGGTGTGGTGTGGTATGGTGTGGTGTGGTAGGGTGTGGTATGCTATGGTACGGTGTGGTATGATGTGGTATGGTATCAATGGCGGCTACTTTCATTTCAAACTTTGAGCTGCTCAATTTTCGCTAATAAAGCTCTTGTGTTAAATGTTGCACATTCTGAGAAGTCGCGGCTAACTTTTACAACGTAGCTGTTTACTCAAAACCTTCTATATTAACCAAGCAAATATCGCGGAGAACATTGATTCCAGGAAGCAGAATCGTCTTCTGCTCCCAATTGCTTTGGCTACACAATTTGAATATTTTTGACAGTGTTTTATATATTTCGATCAAATTTAGAAACACTACCATTTTTGATAAAAGAAGTTGTTGCCATCGTGATCTTCCTCACTGGAAAATGTTTCTTCCTTTTCGTCCTTGTGCCAGTCTTTGAATGTATCTTTATGGGTGACCTAAATATAACAGGACTTGCAATGAAAATACGATTTAAATGTCGACAGGTAATCAATTTATGACTTCAATACTGATTCCTTTCTGGAAACAAAACGAACGTAATGGAGTAATGAAAAACAAAACGCTACGTAATTGCGGCAAGTACAATATAATGAATTGGACACTTCACAAAATAACGTATTAATAAGGTAATGTAACATAACGTAACCATACAATTACGCAACAAAGTACAATGCGGGCAAACATAAAGTGACAAAACGTAATGCAGACAACCATAACGTAACGCAACGTCTGGCGTAAACCTAACGTAACAGAGCAATGAAACGTAATGCAGGTACGTGTAAGTATGACCTTGTGTAACACAACACAGTGCAAAATAGCTGGCCATATACATGGCCAACGTAACGCAAAGGACATCATAAAATTGAATGCAGGACGTAACGCAGAGCACAACATTAGCATAAGTAGAACCATACATAGCATGCGCGGATCCAGGGGAGGTGAAATGGGTGAATTTTCACCCCCTTTTTCTGAGCCCCCTTCTTTCTTTTCTTTTTCCAATCCCTCAAATATTAAAATAATATTTGATTTCTCTAACATTATTACAAAAATTCACCCCCCATTTCAAAATCCTGGATCCGCCCCTGCATGGCATCGTAAAAATGTGACGCAACGCATCATATGCGTGCAATCCTAACGCATGAATTCTTAGCCTTAAGCGACACAGTGTAATGCAGGCAAATAGAGCAATGTAACGAAATATAAGAATCGTAACCTAAAGAACACAACGCTAAACAATGCATCCAAACAAATGTATGACAACGTGATGCAAAGCCTTGTACAATAAAGAGCATCACGTATCTCGCAGCCCAAAAATTTAACGTAAATAACGTGACTGTACAAAATGTTTACCCAACCTTGCATTTCTTGAGTATCGACCCAAGTGGGTTATCATCACAGTCGTCTCCTAGGAAAAGTTCTGTAGGGTCAGCGCTTTCTCCAAGGACAGTCTCAGAAGCGCGTGTCATCCAACGAGCATGGAACATCTTTTTCCCGTTGGAGTTTTCCCACATGTAAGCAACACAGGCGATGTATAAAGGTATGTGGGGATCATCAGGACAGACTTGAACGAAGTCACCAACATGAACCTTGAGTGCAAGACAGTCAATTATTAGGATAATAGCCGAGATATACTTTATATGTCACGAAGGAATCAAGACAAGGCTACGTGCATAAGACATAGATGAGTCATTCGTAACAGGACAAATGTTTAACAGTTGGTTTTACATGGCCTTCATGCTAATTGTGTTATGTAGATACCAAGCTTTCGGGCCATAGGAAGTGAAAAGAAAGCTTTATGAGGGTGTTTTATGAGCTTTACGCATGAAGCCTTGCTCTAATTCCTATGTGTGTAGCAGTTGAAACATATCTTGGAACTACTAATTTATCTTAGAAATACTAGTGTGTGTGTCAGTTACTCGAGATAAAGTACAGATTGCAGGATTTTCGGAAATTGGAAAAAACAAAAAATAGTGATTTCCAGTCGTGTCTACGCTAAAACAAAAACTAGCATACAAAACGCACGTTGCAAATGTGAATCTGGCTTGAGGAAGGATAAATTTCATACTGTTACTCAATAATAATGATAATAATAACAATCTTTAATAAGGAGATCAACTTCATAACAGTGATTTACAGAAGAATCCTCAAATGACTCAATGATGGCCACAACTACACAATTTACCAATACAGTGAAGGTACTATGAGTATGACAACCTAGTCTCCTTAGAGGACCCTCTGAAGGAATTGGAAGGGGGGAGGGGAGGAGAGGGGAAAGGGAAGGAAAGGGAGGGAGGACCGCTACGCAGGCCAGTGACCACCTCTCAGCCTTAGGTAACCACTCTTTGTTCAACACCCACTTGTAATTAGAGTAGACCTTTTAATAGGCGACCACCCTCCGTTAACTACCATTTTGTAATATGCCGTTACTTCCTTGAACACTTCTTACTGACCTCTTCATTGTTGATAAGAACAGTGGAGTAGTAACGTTTGGTGCTTGTTTCTCTACTTGGCTCTCCTATCCATTTTACTTTGGTCTAGAGATGGAAAAGAATGATATTACATATCGTTGTCCCTTCATCAAGCAATGGTCTTTGAGGGAGTTCTCATTTGGAGGGTCGCAAACACATCAAATTTTCTACTAACAAGTGATACTAGGATTCTCAAAAATAGAAACACGTGTAAGTTTCAAAATGTAATTTCATACAAACCTTGATAATTTTCTTTCCCTTAGCGATTTTATGTCGCACTTTGTTGGCACCTTCCTTTTGGTTCTCTTTGTCCTGTTAGAAGAGAGAAAATACTGTTTTAATTAAGATGTACATTAGGGTGGATTCCACAAATGTAATCAATTTTCCCTACAAGGTGCAAAGGGAAAGAGTAGACAGGAACGTTTTGTAAGCACGTTGTTTTTCACGAACCCTTGGTGGTTTTTGAGAAGTAGCACTCTCATCAGAAACTAGTCAGCCCTTTTTTCTGAAGATGGTGGTGTACGCTTATAAAAAGGACCGCGGCGCCATCCTTGCCAGTTTCAACAATTTTTCCTGATTAAGGCCTCTACTATCTTTATGGATGTAAACCATATATAACCCCACCCACTAATTCATTACACTCTTTTACTCCGACGAAGGCTCGAAATATCAGTAGTAATCTCCTTTTTTACGGTGTTACAAGTTTCAATTCATCCATGATTGCATTTCATACACCCAAGGAGCCCAAATTAGTTCATTCACTAGTCTCCTTTTGTATCTTCATGGATATGACTGTTTGCTTCTATGATTGAATTACAAAGACAACACTGACTCTGCCCATTGGTCTGCCAAGGACTTCATGGATATGACTGTTTGTTTCTATGATTGAATTACAAAGACAACACTGACTCTGCCCATTGGTCTGCCAAGGACTTCATGGATATGACTGTTTGTTTCTATGATTGAATTACAAAGACAACACTGACTCTGCCCATTGGTCTGCCAAGGACTTCATGGATATGACTGTTCAGTGTTTCTATGATTGAATTACAAAGACAACACTGACTCTGCCCATTGGTCTGCCAAGGACTTCATGGATATGACTGTTTGTTTCTATGATTGAATTACAAAGACAACACTGACTCTGCCCATTGGTCTGCCAAGGACTTCATGGATATGACTGTTTGTTTCTATGATTGAATTACAAAGACAACACTGACTCTGCCCATTGGTCTGCCAAGGACTTCATGGATATGACTGTTTGTTTCTATGATTGAATTACAAAGACAACACTGACTCTGCCCATTGGTCTGCCAAGGACTTCATGGATATGACTGTTTGTTTCTATGATTGAATTACAAAGACAACACTGACTCTGCCCATTGGTCTGCCAAGGACTTCATGGATATGACTGTTTGTTTCTATGATTGAATTACAAAGACAACACTGACTCTGCCCATTGGTCTGCCAAGGACTTCATGGATATGACTGTTTGTTTCTATGATTGAATTACAAAGACAACACTGACTCTGTCCATTGGTCTGCCAAGGACTTCATGGATATGACTGTTTGTTTCTATGATTGAATTACAAAGACAACACTGACTCTGCCCATTGGTCTGCCAAGGACTTCATGGATATGACTGTTTGTTTCTATGATTGAATTACAAAGACAACACTGACTCTGCCCATTGGTCTGCCAAGGACTTCATGGATATGACTGTTTGTTTCTATGATTGAATTACAAAGACAACACTGACTCTGCCCATTGGTCTGCCAAGGACTTCATGGATATGACTGTTTGTTTCTATGATTGAATTACAAAGACAACACTGACTCTGCCCATTGGTCTGCCAAGGACTTCATGGATATGACTGTTTGTTTCTATGATTGAATTACAAAGACAACACTGACTCTGCCCATTGGTCTGCCAAGGACTTCATGGATATGACTGTTTGTTTCTATGATTGAATTACAAAGACAACACTGACTCTGCCCATTGGTCTGCCAAGGACTTGAACCACAGTTCATGGTGGTGTATTTTAACAGCACTTACCTCATCATCTTTATCACATTCTTCAAGACCTTCATTGTCATCAGCTTCCTTAATATCTCTGTAAGGACATCTATTTAATAAATAAACATCATATGAATCCAAAAACAATTTTTTGGATATGTAACCATCAAAATTGTCTGATTGAAACAAGTTTGACTACGTTTTCTTTTTCTTTTACACTGAGCTTTTCGACATATTGTCTATCTTCAACAAGATTCCTTGATTTTTCAACTAAAGCTTTGTAAAATCTTTCCTTGTAAAACAACGTACAATTTACCTATATGTAGATCTTTCCCTTTCTGCCTCTAAATCCTGACTTAACCTACCTTCTCTCAATGCAGCACTGCTTTGAACGACCAGAACCACCAAACTTCACCATATCCTGGCATGATTTACATTTGCCACAGTCAGGTTGCTGGCATTTCTCACAGATACCACAGCGTGTACGACGAGGGGCTGATATACCTTTGCCTTCTAGTTGATTCTTGAAGAAGATGTCAAAGATGTGGCGTACTAGAGGTGTAGTGGTAGCCTGAAAAGAGACGATATAACATGGAGTGGATATTGATTATAAAAGAGAGTGTTTACTAAAACCTCTGTGATACTATATGAAGTCCTGTGTGATACAGAAAACTCTATAAAATCCTGGTTTCCAGGAGCGGTGGAAGCAGAAGTAGAAGCAAGTCATGTGTAGACTTGGTAATGCACTGATCATTAGTGATGGATATACAGCATCACGTACAAGGAAAACAGAAGAAGGCAGAGAAGATCACGGTACCCCTTTTTCCGCGTCTGGTGTTGCGCATTTGGCACGCAAACAAGAGTGACTGAGTGACTCTGCAATGCGATCCTCAAGGATGGCACAGTTAGTTAGTGCGCGGCCTTCAGTGCGAGAGGTCCCCAGTTCGATCCCCAGCCAGACCTCACATCCTTGTTTCGACTTCTTTCCAATCTGTGTAGCTTTAATTAGCTTTAAATACCCTTAAAACGGAGCACTGATGGAGAGAGGGGAGTAAAATGAGCGCACCGTCGACCTCAGGTTTGTCAGTTGAATTACTGTTACGAGTTATCGACGTTAAATATGGTTGCTTTACTTTGCTTTACTTTACTTTACTCTCTGCCGTCAGCCGTTTCCTATGTATGTGGTGTTTGATTTCTCTAGCGTCTTTTCACACACCTACTGTAGGTGAGAAATACAACACCTGGATCTGTGTATGTTGCCTTCCACCTCCGCTTATGTGGCTATAAACACTAGGCCCAAGACACATTTGCCTCTCGGATACCTTTATAATATGGACAGCTCTACATTGTATGAAGAACACCTCCATGATATGCACATTTCTGTGATGTTGATTTCTCTATGATACAGACATCTCTTTCATGCAAACACTTTTATGATTATATCTCTATGATATGATATTTTTAGGGCTCCTATTGATAACAAAATACTATGTATTTTGACAGGATTACCCAAATAAAGGTTTACTACTACTATCCAGACACATTTATAATAGGGAAATCTCTATAATATAACCAATTTCCAGGAAATACCTTTGTTGGACCTTTTTTCTCGACGTTTGTCTTCACTTTCACTTTCCTTGCACCTCTCCTGTGAAGAAACAGTAGATTTTGTCATTACAATTTAACAAAACCTTTACACTTCTTGTCATTTCTTGTGCATCTATTATTTCAGCTGCAAAGAGTAACAGCTACAATTGTAATTATAAGTGTAAAAAGTTTATTGAAGTGGTCCCAGGCCAAATGTACAAGAAATGTACAAAAACTTGCCTGAAAGCCTCAAATGCAGTGTACAATATGGGCTATAGCCTTAACCTCTTTGCATCCTTTTCCTGCTGGGTTCCTAAATTACTTACTTCTTGCCAAGTGTTACTCCAGACAGTTTGATGAAATCTCTAATGCATGGACTGACCAGTAAGGGAGGCTCATCAGAGTCACGTGCTTCATCAAAGTTTTCGACCTTAGAGATACAACAATATACAGCATCAATTTCAGGCCTATAACATACTAGTTTATTTTCTAATTTTCTCTTACCTGATCTACTATAAACTGTGAATGTCTCAGTAGAGACTCCTCTGTAAAACCTGCACAATTATCAGTTGGAATGGATGTCTATATCATGGGGAAAAAGCATACATTGATTACCATTAATAATGGTTAAGAATGGTAGGAAGGACTTAGGAACACAAGCGTAGCCGAGTGTTTCTCTTGTTTTTCGAGTGCTCTACATCTTTCAGAGTGTCTATATCACAGTACAGAGACATAAGCAATCGTTTTTTATTTCTTTTATAAAATATAATTTTCGATGTTTTAGGAAGTAGGAAGGACTTAAAGAAATTGCCCAATCATGTAGAGCTTGGATTTCCAAGGTTTTTTTTTTCTGGTTAGTTTGCTCACACACACAAAAATACACATTTTATGAAAGGGAGGAACATTTCTTGGACCAACTTGTATAAAATGATTTCTCCAATGCACAATACCTGTACTTTATTTAAAAGCTCCTCATATCGTGAATCTGGATTCTCTATCAAAAATTCAATGACAATCTGAAGAGGAAAAAAGAATGAATGAAAATAAATGAATAAAAGGAGGAAGGGGAGGAGAGGGCAAACACTGTATAGTGATGTAAATTCCAAACGTAAAGTTACTTCAGCCATTTTTAAGGGCATCACTTCATTTCTTGTAGACTGTACCTTGCTGAGTTGGGCTTTCTCTGCCATAACCTGCATAAATGATTCATACTCCTCTGATGGCTTCATAAGAATATACTCTCCAAATGCTGAAAGAAAAATCAAATTCAGTATTTTCCACTGTTTTCATGTGCATGTGACCAGTGCCGTACATGGGGAGGGGGGGGGGGGGGGAGGGGGGAAGCGGAAGAAGGGGGGTAGGGGGTAGGGCTGGGGTCCACAGTGCAGTTCATGGAAAATAGAAAGTTCAAATCATGAATCACAGACAACTGTCTGATATTCTCCCCCCCCCCCCCCAAAAAAAAATATCATTAGAAACCTCTTTCAATTTTGTTCTCAATTTAGACTGTTTTTGATGTCATTATGTTATGTGAGTGAGATTAAATGAAACCAAAAAGTGCAGGAAGTCCTGAGACAATTTGAATTGCTTTTTCATCTTCTACTTTATCTCTGGGGAAAAGTTATAAATGATTTACCTGACACAGGACAAGGAAATCACAAATCTCAAACTATTATTTTGGCTTTTCCTGCATCACATATGAAATTTTTTACATGAATCATGAGAAATCTTTTTTCATTTCCAAATCATGAAAAATAAAAATGCTTGATCATGTGTCACGTGAAACTGCCTGTATGCCCCTGTGTGACCACAAATGGTTACCATAGTTACCATCAAAGCAAGCCCAACCTATTCACAGCCAGTTAAATAGACAAATATTAGTACCTGTAGTAAATCCAATAAGAACTTTCTCTCCTCCATCAAATCCTGCCGTCCACCATTCATTGATAGGACCCATGTTCTTGGTAGGAACACCACCTAAATTTGTGTGTACACAAAAACATTTGTAAACTAAAGATACAGGATATAGGTGTGACTTTTTAGCCCCCCTTCTTGAACTCACTCAATAATCTGTCCCATCTTTCTTTACTTCCTTAACCCTCACCATCTTTCTCTGTCCCTTAATAGCCCAAGGTTCTACCACAATTGCCGATAATACCTCTGCTTCAACAGTACATAATTGAAAGTTTGAATCCTGATTGGGTGTACTTTCCATGACATAATATAAACTGCACAATATATATTGCCATATCATACTTTTCCTTCCACTAATTACCCAATCCATTTCCACTTTTCCTTTCATTTATTTTCTTCTATTTATCATTTTTTCATTCAATACCTTCTTGTGTAGGGTTTTCATCATAGATGGGTTTCACATAGCCACTGAAGTACAACTCTACATTTTTCTCCACCAGTCCAGTGTCAAATGGACAAAGATGAGTGTTCTTGTCATATACACTATTAAGAAAAATGGTTATCCAGTTTAACTGAATGGGTAGATGGACGAATTATTATATTCATAAAGAAATGAAAGGATGGGCAGATTGAGGACTTGAGGAAGGATGGGAAGGTGGGAGGGGAGGTTGTACAGTACAAGATGGATGAATGGGTAGATGGAAGAATGGAAGGAAGGAAGAAAGGGTAGACAATGTAAAAAAGAAGGGAGAAGTAAGGGAAAGAGAGGGAAGGAGGTATCTAAACGGGGAACCCAAACTAACGTATGACAGGAGAGATTGAGGAAGGAAGGAAGGAAAGAAGGAAGGAAGGCAGAAAGGAAGGAAAGAAGGAAGGAAGGAAGGCAGAAAGGAAGGAAAGAAAGAAGGAAGCAAGCAAGGAAAGAAGGAACAGAGGGGGAGGGAGAGATGGAGGAAGATGGGAAAGAAGAAAGAAAGGACAGAAGAAAGGAAGGATGGAAGGAAAGAAAGAGGGAAGAAATAGAGGAAAGGAGGGAGGGAGATGGATGGAGGGGAGGAGGGAGGGAAGGATCAAAGGGAAATGCACATTAAAATAAACATATTACCTGAAATTTGTGATTTTATGCTGTGGCTTGTCATCATAGCTACCAAACTCTTCTTCTTCCCCAGTAAACAAGGACAATCTTGGATCCACTAAAGCAACAAATTCCTCTACCTATAACAACAACACCAACTCAATTTACAGTGTATGTCAAGCAAAAACACATGAATGTTTATATGCATTCTTACAGCATCCTCACTATCTCCACTGAACATCCTGAGTTCCGAGTTGCTTAGAAGCTGTCGACACTGATCACATCTGGGTGGTATCTGTATTGAAAAAAAAGTGTTAGCTTTGGTTCTCTTCTTGAATCTATTCATTATAATTTTGCATACAATACCTGCACTGTAGAACTACTGTTGTCTTTTCTACTTCTCTCACTGTAAAGATTTAATAATACTAGTTGTTGTTAATAGTCTTAATTCACCCTCTGTCTGGCCCTTCATGAACCCTGCACATGGTATATGATGCTGTAGTTTTTGATTTGCATTATTACATTGCTACACTACAGAAAATACTATAATTAATAGTATATATTGACTGTACCTGATGTTGTCAGGGTTTCCATTGCTTGTGCTTTCCTTTTCTTCAAGTTTTAGCTTTTTCTCTTGCTAACAAAATGAAACATGAATTAAGCAAGACTCTATAAAAATGCACCATCTAAAAGTACATTGCTTATACCTGGTGATCAGAATCTTCACCATCTGTACCATTTTTGCTACTGCTGCTGCTGCTGCATCCCTTGTCCATGTCTTCATCAGATTCCTTTCTTTTACATGGACTGGGAATTATAGAGAGAAAACTTTTAGCGTAGGTTCTACTGAAATAAGTACAATGTGCAACTTATCTTAACATGGGTATATATATGGATGATCTTTGTTGCTTGACGAAAGCGACTACAAAGTCCATTACATGAGAAAGGTTTTTACGTCCGAGTGTCGAACAGCTCAAAGGAGATGCGATGAAAATCATATTCCAAGGTGCATGAGGGAGCTGAGAGTAGTTCATTACAATATGTGGCAAGGAATAAGAAATTATCTATTAGCATTTTCGCCTAACATCTGACACGTACAATTTTCCCGTATATTGTATTATATATTGGGAAAAGGAAGTAAAGCTAGTTTGACAGACCAGAAGTTTACAGTAAAGTGAGTGAGTGACATAATTTGCATAATCGTGAATTAATAAATTTATCACTTGATAAATATACGGAAGGATGGATGAATGTAAATGAATTAATGAATGAGGAGAGGAAGAAAGAAAAGAAGGAATGAAGTATATAATTGTCAATGTTGAGGATTTGTGATAAATGATCATTTATTGCTAAAGTATATTTCTTATTATTTATCGTAATGAGCAGTTAGGTTCTCATGTTTCTAAACAATCAGTATCTTTCAGTAAAAAAACGGCAGAAGTCAATAACATCAGTTGCGTGAATGAACTAAACACCAAGTGTAACCGGGCTGATACTATAATCAAAACTGAACTATGCATAGATATGTTTATATTAGTTTAGTTTTTTAAATTTTTTTTAAATTTTTGTGATTTTGTTGGTTCCGCGTTTTAGTATTTGGGGGTATTTTCCGTTGTTCCGCCTTTTAGGATTTGGAGATGTTTTCCACCATTCCATCATTCCGTCATTCCGCGATATAGGGTCACCCAATTTTACAAGAGTCTGATCGTTATTCAAGATCATAAAAGTTTGTGACTCAAGTATTTACTGTTTACGCATCAACCGAAGATCGTAAAATTATCACAAATCCTAAATGTACTTTGATCATAAGTCTAATTATAAGAATTTCTTAAGACGTTTTGACTCCTGTAAACTTAGAAACAAGAAATATTAGATTATGGGGCGTTATGACTATGCATTGGGGCTTCATGACCGATTTGACAGGGGGCATCATGGCAATGGGGCGTCATGACCGCGTTCCGTATATATCACATACACATATCACATAATAATGCACATGTTTACAAGATGTAGTGTATAAGTGTCAAGCCAGTCATATTGTGCTGTGACTTTGCCATTGCTGTGTTGTCTACGAAAACACTGGAGATTCCTGCTGTAACCATGCAGTTCATTGACCCTGTCAGTATTGTGTTGTCTATAAAAACATTCAAAATTCCTGCTGTAACTGTGCCGTGTGTGACTGTGCCATTGTCCAAGTCATACAAAAACTACTCTAACAATGACAAAAACAATGTTGTAGATAAGAACAACTACATAATTATGTACGTGATTAACTAGTAAACCTACACTCTAGAAAATATTTCAGAAATTCCAGGTTGTCTGAGAGAGTTACTTTTCTCTTCCTTTCTTTCATTCTGTGAAATGAAATTCAAACACCATTTACATAGTTAATTAAATAAACAAATAAATGACTGAATGAATAAATGACTGACTGACTGAATGAATAGATGAATGAATGAATGGATGGATGGATGGATGGATGGACAGATGAATGAATTAGTTATTAATTTCAAGACAAATCAATAGAATGAATGGATAGATGGACGAACGAACGAATGAACGAACAAACAAACAAACAAATGAATGAATGACCTTTTTGGATCCTCTTGTTTTTCTTCTAGATGTAGTTTCTTCTCTGGTACTGTGTGAGGAATCACCATTTGTAATGCTTTCTTTTTCAGTATTTTTATTCTCTACCAAACCATTCTCCATGTTCTCATCTTGTACATCCTGATCACCATTTTCATTTGTCTTTTCATTCTCTAATTTCACCCCCTGTTTATTGGATACTGTTTCACCATTTTCGTCTTTCATTTCACAGTCACTACAACTGGAGCTGCAACCCTGTTCATTTTCTTGGCTTCCAGTTTTGACACCAGCATGAAAGTCTTTGAGGATTTCATTCAATTCATTGAGAAAGGAGTCCTAGAAACACGAGAATTTAGATTAAACAACAAAGTAACTTGACATGAGGTTAATTCAAGGTAAAATATATCGGGTGACGAACACATTAAAGCAATTTTTCACAGGAAAAAATGTCAATTCCCAGCTTGGGTCAAACATGGGGTTTCCCTGGGTCTAAGCAGGGAATCCCGGGGAATCTGTTCTATTTTTACAAGTTTGGGTATTACAGATTTCCCAAGTAAAATAGAACAGATTCCCAGTTTAGACCCAGGGAAACCCCAAGTTGGGAATTGACATTTTTTTCCTGTGATTTTGAGAGGTGAAATGGGCTACACCCAACCTTATAGTTGCCCTAGTTGCACATGCCAGATTTGTAATGTCTAAAAACATTGAAAAATTTGTGAAAAATTTTTGTGGTTAACATGCCATGTTGTGATAATCCTGTTTTCCCAGCGAATCACATAAAAAGTAATTAAAAGGTATATTTGTAAAGCACCATTATTTTTAGCGTTGGTAGTTCCTTCAGCTGAAGGCTAGTCTCTCAGGGGAAAAAGGTGCAATTACTAATATTTCAATACATGTACATGCATGTGTAACTCAATTGCAAATTACCTCTTTAAGGAGTGAACTCTTCAATTTACTTTCAAGATCATCAATCCTGTAATCAAAAAAGGCTTTTAAAATGGACAGTAAACTAATATTTTAATAAAGTTGATAAAAAAATTGGTGTTGAATGTGGCAAATCATGATACATCTCCAAGATGACAAAAACCCGAGGCACTTATAAATTCTTAAGGTACATTTTTATAGTCTGAGACATAAAAGGAATACTGATTTTATTAATAGAGATATTTTACAGTACAAATTAAATACTCAAAGATGAAGAAAACTGTAACATTGACATTGCAAAAGATTTGCAAGGCTCCTTGCTTTATCTAAAGTGAATTTACCAAATCCCAGATAGTATCCAATAATATTATAGTATGATATACTTACTTGTCTTTAGCATATCCTGGTAAGTAAGGCTGCATAATCTGACATTTCTTCTTCACATAACCCTGTTGATCAAAGCATTAATTATCACATATCACAATATCACAATAAGCTATTATTTTGTTTCTTCAATGTATTTGAGGAATGTTACAACTGTATATCCTGAGCTTTGAGGTCACCGACCCATCTTCTTCTATCTCAGGATATACATAGTTGTAATTCCTCAAATACTGTATATTGAAGAAACAAAGTAATACTTTAGAGTCGTTTTCGTATGAGTGGGAAACTTACCACGCCGTACCGTGACCGTGTCAGTGCCGTAATGTCTATAAAAACAATAGAAATTCATGCCGTAACCGTATGGTATCGTAACTGTACAGTGTTCCCACTCATACGAAAACGACTCTAAGTCTGATTCCAAGTAACGAAGTGTTAAATATCACAACAGTAAAATTGCTAACTGATGACCAAGCTAAGGCTACATGTATGTAATTTGTCCAATTAATAATCAATAATAATTGATAATTCAATTTATGAATTCATATTAATAAATCAATCATCAACACAATTCATATGCAAATTGATTCTGAGAAAAACAATCACCTTAGCTAATATTCCATTTGTAATGGTTATCAATCCAGTACAAAATTTGTGTCTACCAGTACTTAATTTTATTGATTGATACTGACTTATCATTTGGATTCTGGATTGTCAATTTCGATTGTCTCATTTGTCTTTTAAATGATTTATTTTTTTCATGGTTTAAACCATGAATACCATTAAAATACCATCAAAATGCTGTGAAATTACTGTGAAATTATTCACAGGATTTTAATGGGTTTTGGTTATGTAGTGTTCATTGATTACATTATGCCAGGTGAGGATGATGATGATGATTATGAAGATGATGATATGAACCAATCGTAATAATTGTAATATGATCTATTGGATAAGTCATTAACTGACATAAATAACTTGTAAGTTTCTACAGTAATGTACGGTTCTCTCATAAAAGTTCACAAATAATACGTTATTAAAACATGCAGAATTGATAAAAAGAAACACAAAACCACAAGTAGTATTCTACTGTTGCATCAAACCTTCTTATCGACGTGTTGTGAACGTTTTAATTTCGATAACTTCAACTAATTAATCAGGTTGTAATACATGCACCCTTCTCGTAAATGTGTGCAGTACAATTAAGCAGAATGTTGTACATTTCAACTATCAAAACAATATTTTCATTAATCTTGACAATATTATACCTTTTTCGTAACGATTTCGTCCTCAAACTCCTTCTCCAAACATTCTAAACTGTAAAATCAAGTGCTATTAGTAGCAGAACTGATGCCAATTCAGCGATGAACGAAAGTCAAAACCGAATTCAACTCGTTCAAATCGTATAAATTTGATATCAACATTTTATACAATCTGTAACTTCAAAGCAGTTGTTTTACCTGTGGGTGATACGTTCGGGAAATGAATGTAGAAAAACCATAATTTCAAGCTAGTAACTTTTAAACTACTACACGTTCTCTACTCTGTTGTACTCTGTGATTATAATCACAGTTTTCCCGCCAAACGATTTCAAGCAGGCGTTCCTAATAAATTTGCATTTCAATCAACCAAATAAACCTGGGTCGAGCGCGGAAGCGGAAATCGAATGAAAAATTTGTAACAAATCAAAGGCTAAGGTTAAAATTGATTTCAGTGTTATAGTAAGAAATCATTTCTTTCTTGCATTTTTATTTCTAATATTTAGAGTTTCATTTTTCAAAGTAAAAAGAAAAATAATTTCGCAAGTAAAAAAATTTCGCCGCGCGGTCCTGGTAGGGAGCACGTGATTCAACCGCGGGAAACTTGGATCCAAACAACATGGCGGACGAGCAAGTCAAAATTGTCAATGAACATCTTGAATCAGAAATGTAATTTCAAGCATCTACGAATCACCTTTTACTGAAAACACAATTATAGAAGAAAAGATGTGAAAATGGCGTCGTCATCTCCAAGTCTTCAAGATGAAAACTTCGATAAAAACTGCGAAGAGCTTATTGTATCCCATTTTGTAACTTGCAATAATAACTTAAGTTAATTTTTAAATAGTTAAGCTTATTATAAAAGTTTACATTCTGAGCTTATCAGTTTCTTTAAAAAAGCTTGATCGAAACAGATAATGGACATTCTGGACTTTTTATACATTCCTTAACAATCAATTAGAAATGCTTTTGTAAAGAAGAAGATTTCAGGGATAAGATTGGTAAGACTGGTTTTTCTGACAAACTGAGATAGATTCTCCAACAAAATAAATGATGAACGAAAATCTGATTTAGTAGTATAGCTGTTCCACTTCTTACATTCAGCTCTTTTATCTACCAATTATTTCTTTTTCAGGGTTTTTAACTTCTTTAACATATGAAGTTCTACCAAATATTTCATTCTTCGAAATTGAAACGGAATACTTTGCCAAAGTTATTCCAAAGGTAAGCATTTGATGATTTCTGGGTTTGTGCTACTTATTTTTAAAAAGTTTCCATTAGGGAGGTGAAAGAAACAAGAAAACAGGTATGTCATGAGTGAATGAATGGATGGATAGATGAATGGAGGGATGCATGGATGGATGAATGTAAATGAATAATGGGTGGGTACAGTAAATGAGTGAAAGAGGGAATAGATGGATGGATAGATGAATGGATACAGGGTTCTTACACCTCCTGGAAATCCTAGAAAATCCTGGATTTTTATTTTCTTCGGGGAAAGCCCTGGACTTTTTAATAAATTCCTGGAGAATTCCTGGAAAACAGAAACAAATAAGTGTACGTTTCTTTGCATAATGTATGTTTACGTAATTTTAAGCTCCATTTACAATCATGAACTTTGGCAGTAAAAAAACCTGTTATGCTTGAGTGAACTACTGATCAGAAATACTCCTAGAAAACGTTTGGAAGTAATCCGAATATCCTCCTTGAAACTCCTGGATTTTTTCAATTTTCTGGGCGTATGCACCCTGTGGATGGATTGATATATAGATCAATGGATAGATGGCTGAATATATTAATGAATGATGGATAGAGTAAATGAGTGAGTGAGTGAATTGATGGTTGGATAGATGAATGGATGGATGAATGAATGAAAGAAAGATGGATGGAGGGATATAGTCACTGAATGAATTGATGGATGGATGGAAAAATGGATTGGTGGGTCAGTGAATGAACAAGGAAAAAATACACAAGGATTAAATTTTAGTGTATCAATGAGCAATTACAGATACAGTGTAAGTTGTTCATTAAAATTTAATGAATAAATAAACGTTATAAAATAACTCTTAAATAACACGCGCTCTGATTGGCTGAAAACCCGTGTTTGATGAGAGTATCAAATGCGCTCATGCCAATTTGTTTTTTTTGCCGGGTGTTTTCTTTTTCCTTTTTTCGTCTATTTGCATGTTAGTTATTTTATAAAAGAAATAAAAAATGGTTTCCTGTTGTTTGATAGCCTGATCAAAACACGTGTGATGTTGGGAGAACACGAGAGAGCATAGTGGAAGCATGAGCCTATCAAACACAGGAAACCATTTTTTATTCCTTAAATAAATATCATACATTATTTTATTTCATTTCACTCTAGGTCTGTGATGCTGTCCTAGAAAGCCTTTCAAAAATAACAAACATATTACAAAATCTGATTGGCCAAAAAGCAAATGACTCTTCTATCGAAGAAATACGTCTATATCTAAAGGTGATTACGGATATAATAAGTTTTTTGAAAGAAAATTCTAATAGTTTAGTCTCACAACTTCTTTACCTCATGGTGTTTTTAGGGTATTGTAAACTGCCTTGAATGTCTGGAAAACTGTGCTGCACATGTATCTCAATCAGCTAGTAGTCAACTGTCAATGAAACAAATTCATTCTTTGCATCCTGGGACATTTAGAATCATTCTGGCTACATTTGCCCACTGCAAGGTTTGTCATAGTACATGTACAATCATGTATGTTTTTTTTGGTCTTTTCTTCCTTCTCTCTCTTCCCTTCCTTTCACACATTCATCCAACCCCTTTTTCTTTTATTCCTGTCTCCCCTTCCCTTGCATTCTTCTCTCCTCCTTATCCCTATCTTTCCATTTTCACTATTCTATTCCTTTTTCTTTTCTTCTAGCTTCTTAGTTCTTCTGTGCCACATGTTGCTTAGGGCAGTTACACTGTGCAAAAAGTGCTCCATTTTGACCTGTTCTGTGCCACTACATCAGCCTTCTCTTTGTTTTAGGACAGTGAATCTCTTTATGGTAGCCTCTTCCAAAGTTTCTCACAAGACTTATCCAATTTGTTCAAGAAGACATTTCAACTGCAAAAAGTATGTTAGTGATATATCAACAGTGAGAAATAGAATATTATGTGGTTGATAAAATGTAGAAAATGTGATAGTCAGTGTTTAACCACCATTTGAAATTATATACAGTGTATTCATGAGCTTATTGAAACCTACTCATATAACAAAATATTCAACTAATATCTTGTGTATTGCTTATCTGTAACTTGTATTGTTGAGAAATGCCTTTGAATGGGACACTCAGGTTATTGCTTTGTGAACTCTAGGTATTAATGGAACTTATCGAAAAGGTACAGCTAGATTATAATGCTGATACAGATGAAGTTAAAGACATGACCTTGGGTAAGAATAGTAAAATTAAATTAACATTTTTCATAAGAGTGTGAAACAAACTGTATCTGTACCATGTCATGACCATGTCAGTGTTATACCCATGCTTACCAGTGCATCATGATAAGCATTACAACTTGAGAAGAATTACCTACAAGCATACTGCTCCAAAGTCTGGAACAGAGAGACATAAAAATAGCTTTATACCGTGAGGTATAAGACTTCTTAATATATGTATGTAAAGAATGAAATTTTAATTAGTTAAATTATACTTTGCATTTTTTATTACATGTATGTATTATTGTAAACCATTCATACATGTATTTTTCAATTCTAAGTTTGGTTAAATAGAGGATATTACATGGGCGTGCAGAGATATGAATTTTATCTTCAAGTGTTGAACAGATGAGATCTCTCACGAGTGAGTGCAGCAAAAGAGTGAGAGATTATCAACATGAGAAGATGAAATTCGTATCTCCAAGCGCACATGTAATATTCTGTTTAATATCAAACAATCAACGATGAACTAAAATGTGCTGTCCTCAAAAATGTAGCTATGGCAACAGTGTTATCTTCACATTGTGAAAATTTCACTTTTTCGAAACAGAGAAAAATAGATAATTTATCGATGATTATATATTAATAAAGATTATTATTACTATTGTTATTATTATTATTATTTATGTCTATAAACACGTTTGAAAGTCCTGGTAACTGTGCTGTGTCGTCCCTGACTGTGCTATTTTCACAGTCATACAAAAACTGCCCTATAATGTATGTATTACTTTTACTCATCTTTTCCAGTTTGTCATAACCTGCTTGAGATTTGTGTTGTGATTGGTGATATTGATACTGGTATCTTGGTCAATACATGGAAAGTGTTAAACAAGTAAGCTACTTTTTTTAGATAGTAAATTCTAAATAAGGTACAAACCTCCTATCCTAGAGGATGCAACTATCCACTATAGTGAGGTCTCTAGCCTCCTCGCACACAACCCTTCTGATGGGCGCCATTTGTCACCCTGACCACGCAAGACTTAGAGCCTTTTGTCTTGCAGGGTCACAGTCCCTCTCAGTCATATGACACAGGAGGCCAAAAAGTGAGAAAGGAGATAAAGGAAATGCCTGCAGAGGAGGCTATAGTAGATGTCCATACAAAAATTTTATGACAACTTAGCCCCACAGCATTTGAGGAGATCCATGTAAAAACACATTGGCACTTGATCAAACTCTCAATTCTCCTTGCAAATGAAAGGTCTTTGAAGAGAACTTAGATGTTGATCAGACATCACTTAGGCTATTCTAGCAATGATTCTTTAAATTATACGTGGACAAAAATGTGAGCATATTTTGTATAAGTGGAGAATGTAATGGTACAATTTTCTCCATATTTCAAAACAATAACAGTGATAATGTTTAGTACAGTGCACTTCTATTATTATTTCCACTTCTGCTTTTTTCAAATATATGTACTTGTATATTGTATATTATCATTGACAGACTTGTCTCAAAACACAAAGTTATTATCAAGAATGAACTAGACATTGAAAGAATTATTAGTCTTCTATGTGATTCAATCAAGTCCAAAGTTAATAAATGTGTTACTATGGCAACAGTCAAGGATGGTCAAGGTTCAGAACAAGCCCAGGTACAGTGTAGACTTACTGTTTGTTAGTTTAATGGCATTTGCCAAACCTGCCCTGACTACTTCCAACAGCTTCCCAATACCTTAACCAACCACATACCAACACCTTACCAACCACTTACTGACACCTTACCAACCATTCACTGATACATTACCAACTACTTGCTGACACCTTATCAACCACTTGCTGATACCTTACCAACCACTTACTGACACCTCACCTGACCACTTACTAACACCTTACTTTCAACTACTTTATTACTGACACGTACCTTACCAACCACTTACTGACACCTTACCATTTATTTACATGTAATGACATCTTACCAAGCAATTTTTTACAACACTTGATACTAATCTTGCGATCTGATTGGTTGATTAGAGTTTGTCAATAAGAGGACAGACACACTGCTGACGCGTTTCGGCGCGCGCGCTCGTTCTGTTGCCCCGTTTGAAAAGGATTCTTTAACTTTTATCTCAAATAATTGTTGTAAAAAACGAATTGAAGATGGTTTTTCATTGTCTGTCCTCTTATTGACACACTCTTGACGCCATAAAATGTTCAAAACTTTGCAGTGAAACCACTCGCTGCGCTCGTGATTCCACTTGAGTTTTGAACATTTTATGACGTCAAGAGTGTGTCAATAAGAGGACAGACAACTCAAAACCACCTTCAATTTGTTAAACTGACATCTTACCAACCATTTACTGACACCTTACCAACCATTTACTGACACCTTACCAACCACTTACTGACACCTTACCAACCACTTACTGACACCTTACCAACCACTTACTGATATACCTTACCAACCATTTACTGACACCTTACCAAACACTTACTAACAGGTCTTACTAAATAACCACCTACTGACTAATTACTAACATTTACCTTTTCTACTTGATAAATGTATGATTGCAGGATTCATCCATTTTTTATTTCCAGTTTATTGACAATAATGAGGCAAAGACATTTACAAAGATGATTAAAGTAGTGAGGTTTCTAATTGGAAATCTAATGCACATTGTTAGGGTAAATTATGTGATCAATTTTTACTTTAATTTACTAGATTTGTAGATAAATAATATTTGATTTGATTTGTCTTACTTTTCCATTGAAGGTCCATATGTACACAAAGTATATTGCAGGGTTGGATATAGCTAGGATAGGGCTGCAAGGTTGTGTGCACCCCCACCCCCACCCTCTCCCCACCCCTCCCCTGAGATACCTGTACAGTAAATATACAGTAAATATGTACTACAGGTTCTAACTGATTATGTTTTCTATGTATGTTGAAATCATTACAGGACTATAGTGAGTTTCTGTCTGCTGGTTTTCATGGTATGCTGACAGTAATGATATCACTCTACAGGTACTGTATACCAAATTGTTCATTTACTTTCTTTTTTGCTGTTTATAATAACTATAATGGCACAAAGAGCAGATTTTGTATGAGTCTGAAACAGACTGTGCTATGCCGTAACCGTGTCAGTGCCGAGATCGCTATAAAACATTTTACATTTCTACCATAACCGTGTGGTGGCATTTTCACAGTCATACAAAATCTACTCTAATAACTGTTATTCCTTGGGTGCATATAGTATTTAGAATATTCTACTTCATAATCTTATGACATTCAATCTCCAACTTACAGTACTTTTATAAAAATTATTTTGTAAAGTAACGCAATTTAATCCAGGCACAATGATTGGCTTTGGTATACTTTGAAGTTTGATTCTGAATACTTTTAATTTCAGCTCTGTACCCCCAAGTTTATCTGCCCCACCAATGATATCTACTGCATTATCAGAAATACAATCAGGAGTGCTTGTTGTGGTATGCAACTTCAATGTTATAGTTTTCCTTGATTGGTGACTTGCAAGCCCATCTATCTGTCCATCCATCCGTCTATCTATCTGTCTGTTTGTCCATTCATCTGTCTCTCCCTTCCTGCCTTTCTCTATCCATCCATTCATCCATCCATCCTAATGACATAGCTACCACAATGCACACATGCATGTTTACCTTGGAAGCTGGAAAAATACTAGCCAACTATATATTGACAACTGGAGAAGTTGGGATAATTTGCTCTTCATTGAGATCACTTAAATTACTGGCTGTGTGTGTGTGTGTGTGTGTGTGTGTGTGTGCCCCTAAAAAATTTTGCTACATAATTGTACCCATCCATTTATCCATTTAAACTCATCGGCAGTGATGAGGTTGGGCTTAGGTGCTCTAATGCCACCACGAGGGATGCCTGTCCCCGGTGGCAAGGAGGTACAACCATGGTAACCATCCAGTCCACCACCTAGCACCTGTCACACTGACAGCAGTCAGCAGTTACTAGTGGAATTTTATACTTACCTGCACTACTTACCACGAGGGAGAGGAGGGAGGGACAAAAACAGCATCCCTCAAGCACATTTCCCATACATCCCTCTTCCATCCACTCAACTACATTTTACATCTGCATATCTAATGGTCCATCAGATTATTTATCTGTTCCATACATTTTCATAAATCAACCTTTCTGTTATGAAATCTGATGATTGATGCATTATCCCTCACATTTATCTGATTAGTTGTACTTCATTTATTTCTCTAGATTGAGCCACTTCTAAGGGTACTTATTAATAACAAACCCTTTGTAAACTTTATAACAAAGCAATCATCAGGTATGTGATATACATGTACTAGACATTAATTAAGTCTTATGAAATAACATCACTGTTTAACCAGGCTGGATAACTTCTTATTCTTATAGTACAAGATCTGACAATCAATGGTTTTGGACTAAGCAGACTATTGCTCGATATTGCAGCCATACTGCCTGGGGAATCTGGTAAGTCTTCAGTGAGTCGTAGGTGCCTTGCCATCATGCAGAGTACTTCATGTTATACTATACATGTTCAACTGTATCTTAATGAAACAAACAAACAAACAAAAAAGCTGTAAATCCAGTTATATCAAGTCAATAAACCATATCCACTTGCCCCAGTGTTTTCTCAATACAATCCTTTTGGGGAATAGGATCCTTTGTTCGAGGTGAACATTCTTTCTTGTCTTCCAAATTAAAGCATTGATCCAACAAAGAAACATATCTCCCTAGAGAACTGTACTGGGAAAACATTGAGGCAAGCAAATAAGGTCAATTAAAGCTATAGAAAAGTTTGTACAATGTGACGGCGAGGAGCCAATTGATTCATTTGGTAAATTACTGAGCATTGCATGCACGATTCATAGAAATTAAGTTGAATTACTGTATTTGTCTGGGACTTAACACTGTTGCTGTCTTACTGTTTTCAGAGGAAGTCTTCACAATGTGGATGGGTCCTACAAACTATCCAGAGGTATATTTATTTTCTTACTTTGCAACACTAATACATGTAATTAAAATAATCTATTAAGTTATTTACATATAAATTGCATTCTCTTATTTATGAATTGAATTTCTATTAGGAAGAACCACATTTTTCTCTGTTACAAGCCATCATGGAAACTGTGAAGAGATGTAAGTTAGTACTTCAGAATGATGAATAAATTTTCAAGAACTGTAAACTTCTTCTAATGTACAGTACCTATAAATTGAAAACTTATTCATTGAGGGGAGGGGAGGGGAGGGGGTTTGCTTAGGCTACCAAAGGGAGTTGTCACTTCATTTATTTGTATGTGCCATTGCGTGCATGTGTCCCGGCCCTATTGCACTAATGGTGAATAGTGCTATCCCTTGGATAAATCTTTATCAACTGGATAAATTTATTGGATAATATCATCATGATATCTGGATAAGATTTTTTCCAATGGATAGCACTATTTACCCTTGGTGCTAGCAGGGACAGTTTTTCAATTTGATGTTAGTCTTCTCTAAACAGGTAGATTGAGCATCTGCCTTACATAGAACAGTCTGCATTAATTATTATTTACTCAGTATTATTAATATATTGCTGACCTCAGGGTGACTTTAACATTTGTATACTTATGTACAATATTGTCAGTACAGTTATTGCATGTGTTAACTAGGTACAGTTGAGCTGAACCTACCTGTCTACATGGATGGTGTTATGTGTGCAGGAAAGCCTTTGAGGTATTTGTGGGCGATTTATTTATTGCTATTATCATATGACCAGTATTTGGCCTTGTGCATGCTCTTAAAAAACCTTTGGAAATAGTCACATAATGGGGCACACTTTTTAAAAGTGAAAAGATTCATATGATATAACATGCTTAGGTCGAGCCAGAAGGGAAAATGTTTGGCTTTCATTCATTTTGTGTGGACTTTGCTGCACTTGACTTGTATGGCCATAACCTCAAGCCTAATACTTGCCTGTCTGGCCCTCCCACTAAGTCAATAAGTACATAGTATTTGTACATTGTCTATTGATATACCATATTTATAGACTATAACCCCTGTTGTTATGATACATTGCTGATCAGTGAGTGTGTTGTCAGTTTCACCACTGTCTAAATTATTTTTTGTGACTCACAGAAATGTTAGCTTCTATGAGAATGTCATTACCCACCTCTCAGCACTGATAGCTTGCAGCCCTGCATCTTGCTTTTCATTTATTGTAAGTAGAATATGAGAATAAAGTTTCACTTTATAAATCATTATCACTGTATTATCATCATATTATCTTCATCATGGCCATCATAAAAATTATCATCTTTACTACCACCAATGTCGTCATTAGCATCATATTGTCTTCAAATTCATCATGGGCATCATAAAAATCATCATTGTCATGATTCACCTCAACTACCACCACCAATGTCATCATCATCATCAACATCATTATATGTAGTATTATCATCATCATAAATAAATACCATCACTATTATCGCCACAACTGAATGGGAAATTTAGTATAGCTGTGATGTTGTTATACAGTAAAACATTTCAAATTTCTAACCATTCCATGTTGTTATGCCATTCCCCCAGTCATACCAAAACTACTCTATCAATACAACTACCATCATCCATCATCATCATCATCATCATCATCATCATGTATGTAACACATCCATTGTATGGTTGTACACAACAATTTGCAGAATAATTTGCAAAACTTTTATCTGCTTTAAAATAAAGATATCAAACAGGTTTACTTTAATTTCTAACACTCTCTTATTTATTTCCTTGCAGGAAAACTGCCTTGTTGAAAATCTTATTGGAAAGAACTTTTGTTCAGTTATAATGGCTATAGATCTCTGGACATTCATGGGAAGGTACTTGCATATGTCCTATGTACATGGTTTGTATGCCTGAGTCCTGGGAATCCTAGAAAATCCTGGATTTTTTAATTAATTCCTGAAGAACTCCTGGAAAACAGAAACGAATTACTGTACATTTACTGTACATATATATGTTTGCATAAAAGCTCCACTTACATTCCTTAAACTCAGCCAGTAAAAAAACTTAATTAATATGCAAATGTATTTTGCTTGAGTGAACTAGTGAAAAACTCCTTGAAATAATCTGAAAATTCTCCTTCAGACTCCTGGATTTATTGAATTTTCTGGGCAAACCCTGGGCAAACCCTGTGTATATGTCTGGAATGCACCTGCAATTCATGCATTATTCCCACCTTTTACTCTCATCCCTCTTTCCATCCAACCAATTATCCCCTTATAATTGATCTACCCTTTTTAATTTTATTCTTTTATAATTACTCTTCTACATGTATGCTTTTGTTTATCCTGTCTGTTGTAACTGCTGTACTTCTGATTAAGTGCAACCACCTACTGATGTTTGTACTTTGCATTAGACAGATGAGTCATTCTCTATAGACCCAAAATTCACTAAAAAATGTCCTTAATCCCAAAATGTCCAAAGAAAGTCTGCTTCAGCTTTTTGTAACCAATGGCAATCAATATGTTTTATAACGTACATTTTGTAAGTCTAGGTGTTCATGCTTCTTTGGAATTGGTCCTACCATCTTATCATTTCTTCATTCTCATCCTTTCATCAATTTGTTGTTCAATATTTAGGTGGGAGTCTGCAGACCTTTGTTCACAGCATGTACATTTTCTGATATCCTTGGTAAGAGTTCCATTAAATGTAATAGTGATAGTTTGTCTATTTTGTGTTCCTTCCTTTTATTATTTCACAACTGATGCTTGTAGATATTGGTAGTATTTTTTGCAGTAATATTATAACCATAACATATTATCTGTCATTTTAGATGTGCAGTCTCCCTTATGGCAGTGCTTCACAGACCCATGTGTCTGTTCTTGTTAGAAGATTAACCTACCTTATGGCAAAGGATCATCAGGTAGATTTTATTGCTTCACAATGTTTTATTTTTACTTTCTTCTGCCTTTCTATCATTCTTTCCCTTCATTTTCTTCTTTCCCATCTCTCTCCCTTCCCTTCTCTCCTCCTTCTTCTTTCCTTCCTTCCTTCCTTCCTTCCTTCCTTCCTTCCTTCCTTCCTTCCTTCCTTCCTTCCTTCCTTCCTTCCTTCCTTCCTTCCTTCCTTCCTTCCTTCCTTCCCTCCTTTCATTCAGTCTCTCTATCATCCTTTTTCTGATTTTGTCCATCTTTTTCCCTATCACTGCAATGATACAGCTACATATTTGTATTTTTTTTTTCTAATGATAATGTGCCAGGAACATCTTTTGGCCAGCTTTCCCCCATCTAAGGCTGAAAACTTGTTTACATGGTCAGTTCTGCCTCTAAGTGCTTTACCAGAGAATGTCCAGTCCAGGGTTTGTATCATAGCTCATTTGCTCAACATCTTTATTTTTCTTCATTACTTATTCCTTCCTTCATCCATTCATTCACTCATCCATCCCTCCATCCCTCCCTCCCTCCCTCCATCCATCCGTCCGTCCGTCCATCCGTCCGTTCATTCATTCATTCATTCATTCATTCATTCATTCATTCATTCATTCATTCATTCATTCATTCATTCATTCATTCATTCATTCATTCATTCATTCATTCATTCATTCATTCATTCATTCATTCATTCATTCATTCATTCATTCATTCATTCATTCATTCATTGATTGATTGATTGATTGATTGATTGATTGATTGATTGATTGATTGATTGATTGATTGATTGATTGATTGATTGATTGATTGATTGATTGTTTGTTCATTTGTTCATTTGTCCTTCCATTCAGTTCTCTATCATTGACCATTTTCAATATTTGTTTCCCTAGGTCTGCCGTACAGCTGTCCCTATTTGTGTGAAACAATGCAATGAACAACTCTTCAATCAGCAAATAACATCAAGCTCTCATGTCTTGTGCTGCCTTAAGTCTATCTATGGACTTAATAATGTCCAACGTTTTGTACCACCTGTTCACCATGCAGCTGTCATTGAAACTACTACTTCACTATGGAGCAAATACAGCCAAAAATCACTCAAGGTAAGGTTGAAAGGAAGCGCGCAATAAAAGTCTATTGACGACGGAATAATTACAATTTGAATAAATTATCATTTACTTCACAACAGAGCGCGTAATAAAAGTCTATTGATGACGGAATAATTCCAGTGTAAATAAATAATCAATTCTCTTCGCGAAATAGCGCGTAATGAAAGTCTTTTGATGTCAGAATAATCCTAATTTGAATGAAATATCATTTGCGTCACTCGGAGCTCGTAATAAGTGTACTTATATCGTAAACTTTCGAAACAAAATTCTTTATTATACAATTCTACGAAGAATGCACACAATATGTACACTAACGTGGAAAATATGAGACAACATTGAGTCAGTAACATTTGATTGGCTTTCCGTTGCCATGGAACGCACTTCAAGTATGTGAGAAATATAACCAATCAGAATTGAGAAGTGAAATGCCCAACCAATCACAGAAAACGAAAAGCACTTGATTGGCTTTCCTGACTGAAGAGCGATAGTTGTATTTGTTTGTTTACAAAATATCACTGGCTATTTATCAACTTTATTATCATTTGCTTCCCATCAAAGCGGGAAATGAATATCTATTGATAACAGAATAATTTCAATTTGAATTAATTATCATTTGCCTGACAACAAACCGCGTAATGAAAGTCGTTTGATGACGGGACAATTGCAATTTGAAGAAGTTATCATTTGCTTTACAACAGAGCGCTAAATGAAATCTGTTGATGACGGAATGATTTCAATTTGAATAAATTATCATTTGCTTTGCAACAGAGCGCGTAATGAAAGTTTATTGATGACGGAATAATTTCAATTTGAATAAATTATCATTTTCTTCACAACAGAGCGCGTAATGAAAGTCTACTACTTATTACATATAAATGTAAAGATAATTCTATGTCGTAAACATTTCAAATAAAATTCTTTATAATACACTCTACAAAGAATGCGCACATTATGCCAAAGAACGTGAGAAATATGCATATGAGACAACATTGAGTCAGTAACATTTGTTTGGCTTTCCGTTGCCATGGAACGCAGTTAAAGTATAGCACTTTTCACATGTGAGAAATATAACCAATCAGAATTGAAAGGTGAAATTGCCAACCAATCAGAGAAAGAGAAAAACACTTAATTGGCTTTCCCGGCTGAAGAGCGATAGTTGTTTTTGTTTGTTTACAAAATATCACTGGCTATTTATCAACTTTACTATCATTTGCTTCCCATCAAAGCGGGAAATGAATATCTATTGATGACAGAATAATTTCAATTTGAATAAATTATCATTTGCGTCACAACAGAGCGCGTAATAAAAGTCTATTGATGACGAAATAATTTCAATTTGAATAAATTGTCATTTGCTTTACAACAGAGCGCGTAATAAAAGTCTATTGATGACGAAATAATTTCAATTTGAATAAATTGTCATTTGCTTTACAACAGAGCGCGTAATAAAAGTCTATTGATGACGGAATAATTGCAATTTGAATAAATTATCATTTGCTTTACAACAGAGCGCGTAATAAAAGTCTATTGATGACGGAATAATTTCAATTTGAATAAATTGTCATTTGCTTTACAACAGAGCGCGTAATAAAAGTCTTTTGATGACGGAATAATTTCAATTTGAAAAAATTATCATTTGCTTTACAACAGAGCGTGTAATGAAAAACACAAAGATTCAATATATTATAAATTTTCTTCATGAAACAGCGCGTAATAGAAGACTAGTGATTGCGGAATTTTTATTCCAATTTGAATAAATTATCATTTTCTTCACAACAGACCCCGTACTGAAAGTCTTGTAAACATTTGAGACAACATTGAGTCAGTAACATTTGATTGGCTTTCCGTTGCCATGGAACGCACTTCAAGTATGTGAGAAATATAACCAATCAGAATTGAGAGGTGAAATTCCCAACCAATCAGAGAAATAACTAACTAAATAACTTAGGAGTAGCTCATCACCCTTCCTTACAGCTAAGTGCTGAATTACGAAGGGTGCAGCTCAACGTGATCGAGTCGAAGGTTTACAAATGTGAGAAATATAACCAATCAGAATTGAGAGGTGAAATTCCCAACCAATCAGAGAAATAACTAACTAAATAACTTAGGAGTAGCTCATCACCCTTCCTTACAGCTAAGTGCTGAATTACGAAGGGTGCAGCTCAACGTGATCGAGTCGAAGGTTTACAAAGGCGCTTTCATTACGAGACAATTGAACAATCAACATTTACATACAAATTTACATACACATACACGTAGCAGCCACCATACGACTCATGTCTGATCACGAAGCACAGCTTAGATCGAAACTAGTTCGTTTTTACTGAGGGAGGAAAAACCGGAGAACCCGGAGAAAAAACCCTCGAAGCAAGGGAGAGAACGAACAAGAAACTCAAGCCACATGTGATGCCGCGTCAGGGGATCGAACGAGGGACCACAGCGGTGACAGACCGGCGCTCTCACCGCTCGGCCACCCTTGCTTCCAAAACACTTCATTGGCTTACACGGCCGAAGAGCGATAGTTGTTTTTGTTTGTTTACAAAATATCGCTGACTATTTATCAACATTATTATCATTTGCTTCCCACCTCCCACCAAGGCGCGTAATAAATATCTAATGATGACGGAATAATTTCATAATTGTCTTCACTTCAGAGCGCGTAATGAAAGTAATCCAATTTGAATAAATTATTGTTTGTTTTATTATAGGTCTAGTTGTGTTTGTTTGTTTACAAAATATCGCTGACCATTTATCAACATTATTATCATTTGCTTACCCACAAAGCGCGGAACTATATTCATGACGTCAAAATTTCAAACTGAATAAATTATCATTTGCTTCAGAACAACGCGTGATTAAAGTCTTTTGATATTATAAAAAAGAAAAGCACTTGATTGGCTTTCTCGGTCAAAGAGCGATATATGTTTTTGTTTCTTTACAAAATATCGCTGACTATTTATCAACATTATTATCATTTGCTTCCCAAAAGAGCTCGTAATTAAAGTCTTGATGACGGGATCATTCCAATTTGAATACATTTTCATTTGCTTCACAACAGCGCGTGACTAAAGTCTTTTGATGACGAAATAATTATAATTTCAATAAATTATCATTTGCTTCACAACAGCGCGTAATAAAAGTCTATTGATGACGGAATAATTCTAATTTGAATAAATTATCATTTGCTGGACAACACAGCGCGTAATAAAAGTCTTTTGATTCCAATTTGAACAAATTAAATTATCATTTGATGACCGGGAATAATTCTAACGAGAAACACTTGATTGGCTTTCCCGGCCGAAGAGCAATACCTGAATTTGTTTGTTTACAAAATATCGCTGACCATTTATCAGTATAATTTCTTCTCTAGTGCAATTATGAAAAAACGAAAGACAAAAACATACTTATTACATCATACAAAGCTCTTTTTATGAAGTAATGTATATTCACGAGATAGTAATCGTAATTTTTGCTTTACAACCGAATGCGTAACGAAAGAGTCTATTGATGGCAGAATGATTCCAATTTGAATAAATTATTATAATTATGCTTCAAAACAGCGCGTAACTTTTTCTTGATCTTTTGATCATATCCTTTAAAGAAGACCACTTGATACAAAACGACATAAGAACATCGACATAACGACATAAAGAAAGAATCAGTTTTTTGGCCTGGTTCACACTAGCCACATAACGACATAACAGCAACATAAGGCATAACACCATAACGACATAAAGTTTTATGTCGCAAGTGTGAACTCGCCGTCATAACGACATAAGAAAAGACTAATAGCGGCATAACGGCCTTTACATAACGACATAAGGAAAAATTCAGTTTTTTCCTTATGTCGTTATGTCAAGGCCATTATGTTGACCTAATGTCGTTATGTTTTTATGTTCACACTGAAATCATAATGACATAACACGATTCTTATGTCATTCTTATGTCGTTATGTCGCTAGTGTGAACAAGGTCTTTCTTTATGTCGTTATGTCCATGTTTTTATGTTCCTATTTATACGTTGTTATGTTGTGATGTTTTCACTGGTGACATAAAACATTGATATAAGTTGTGTTTTGCATTTGCATGACCTCGCTGTTATGTCGTTATGTCGCTAGTGTGAACCAGGCCTAACACTCTGCTTTTCTTTTAGCTAAACGAGGATTTATTGATACACCTTATTGATTTGACTGGCTGTCTTCTGTCGTTTTTACAGCCTGGTGATTATGCTAAGGTATGGCTGTTTGTTTCCATGACAACTAGTACTTGAAAACAATGTATGGACTCCCCATAGATAGGGAGCAGGGATGTAGGAGAAGGAAAAGGGGGGAAGGAGGGATGATGCAGAGTTGCGTGGCATAAATCGTTCACTTCTTGAACAAGTGAAATTATATTAGGCTTTTTCACTTAACTCTGAAGATGACGTCCGCTCAGGTTGTCGAAACGTCAGTCACATCAAACAGTCCTTCTCAGGACTACATCCACCCGGATGATCAAACAAATATTGTTGCCTCGATAAATATGTATCCACCTGGGTTCAGACCTTTCTTTACAATATTAGGCTTTTATATTGTTGTACGAAATTATTGTAGTTACTTCAGATGAACAAGTTTACAATATGTTACTAGAAAAGGATTTTGTGTTGGATATGTTTGTCAGTAAAATAGACACTTGGCAGCACAGTAAGCGTAATTCACCATGAATATAATCTAAGGAAGAGACTATACCAATGTCCGCCTTAAAGAGTTTTGATATGTAGACAACAGCAACAGCAGCAGCAGCAGAAGCACCAACGAAGATAGTGAGGACTGCAACGGTGTCAACAACGATCGCCACCCAGGGGTGGATCCAGGATTATCTTCAGGAGGGGGGTGCACCGTCATATAAATTGGAAACTGCCGAGAGGGTATTTTGGAAAAATATTAAGAAAAAGGACTTAAAGTCGTCTCAGGAGGGGGTGGGCGCCCCCTGCACCCCTCCCCTAAATCCGCCTCTGCCACCTCACAGTGATACATTTAAAGAAACATACACTCTTCTTAATAAATACCTATAAGTTTATTGTAAAACGCCATCATTTTGTCCACTGAATAAGGATTTATCCAACGGATGGCGGTATCCACCCCCTTGTGCAACCGAGGCCTGAAATACAAAAAATATCGTAAAATTCCCTCGACATTTCTTTGCTCAGATTCTTGGTTGTCTTGGTGATGTGCTGAAACGGTACAAAACAATCAATACGAAAGTAGCTGTTGCTAAGTTTCTTGGACGCTGTGGAACCAAGGAGGTCAAACCAGATATTCAGGTAACCATAGTAATATTTTTGGAATGGATTCGATTTTCGGTGCTCTGTTTAACAAATAGATTCTACTTTTTCCCCGTGCGTTTGTACTTTAATAGATGCACAGATAACATCAAAATGTGGTGAGAACAAAAAGGTGCGCCACGAGACGATCTCATTTCAACCAATCAGAGCGAACGTAAGATTCAGTGACGTCATCTATGCGTGTGTACTGAAATAACACAGTTCTGGACCAATCAGAGCGCGCTTAATATACCAATTATTTTATTAACTCAAATAGGCCCTTTGTGCTTACTTCGCTGGTGTGTCCATAAGCATTCATCTAATTACAACTTTTTCCTGGGCTTTCCTTCAACAGACTGAAGTATTTGGTTCTATATCTGGATTATTCTCAAGTCTTGTTAGTGACAAAGCATGGCTTGTGCACCAGATATCCTTGGAATCTGTCAAGGCTTTTGCAGAGGTATACATTACATCAACTCCAATATATAGACGCTCTAGAAGACAAACACTCACCATTCTGCTAACTCTTAAGAAAACCATTCATTTTAATCTTGGATTAGCGTTAATCAGGCTTTCAGGAACCGGCTCTAGTCCAGACCCAGGCCTCTTTTTACCCCACTTCGCTTTGGTAAAACAGAGTCCAGAAGAACTTGCATGCGCATGCGTTACATGAACCAATCAAACACCGTAGAATTTTGTTGTGACCTGGTAACAAGGCTATCGTTCAATATGGCTGCTGTTTACGAAGGGTTAGACGAAAGTTTATCTCAATTAAATCAGCTATATGGGCTCATTTTGAAAACGAATTCATCGAAGCAGTTAAGTATGCCTTCACTTGTACGAAGCACACGTGTTTACCAAATTGGAGCAAATCCAAGCCCTGTGTGACTTGTTGAAAGGCCTTGTAACCAGGTCACACCAAAACTTTATGGTATCTGATTGGTTCATGTAACGCATGCGCATGCAAGTTCTTCTGGACTCTGTTTTACCGAACTGGAGCGGGGTAAAAAGATGCCTGGGTCTGGACTAGAACCGGCTCCTGCACGACGAAGCCTACCTATACGAACCCCTCTAATGAAGGACACCTCTCTGTGATGAGCACCTCTTAGACTATCTATATATGATTAAAACCTCTCTAATGTAGACCTCTAAAAGCATCTTCTATTATGGCCACCCTCTATGACGGACACTTCACTATGATAAACAATTCTCTGTCAGATAACCATCTGTTACGAACAGCTCTATCTAAGGTGGACACCCCTTTATGGTGAACTTTAGATGACAAAAATCCCAATATCAAATTGAGCTACTACTGGTGTTAGTATTGATGACGTTACAGTTGCGTTACAATTTCGTTACAGGTCACGCCATACACGCATATCATGGGAGACTGTGTTCCTGAGCACTTGTTACCAAACCTGTCGGATTTCTTGAGCAATGTAAGAATCATCCTGAATTTCATATTTCGTAGGATTTCATATTTCGTTGTTGTTGTTGTTGTTGTTGTTGTTGTTGTTTTTTTCGTTGATTTAAAATTCCTCACCCCATGTTCCCATGTCAAAGGTTCCATACAAGCAAGAAGAACTCTCACTGAACAAAGCTGTATCCTTTGATGTTATAGACCGATTTTGCGTAATCTCATTGATATTCTTTTTCTTTGGTGATATTCGTTAACCTGCTGGACCTTTTTATGATCAATGATACCCAGTTATTTTGTTGCCCAACATGAACTTTAATTTATCATATGACCCGTATATGGCTCTTCTCGCGCGCCCTTAAACAGAAAAAAAAACAGGGCCGGGGTGGGGGGGGGGGGGTATATTTCGCTATTGGTCATTTGTACGGACCTAGCCTGCGATGCAGCCGAGCAAACCACCGGTTTAGTACAGGCTCTTGCGTTCGGTCCGTATGGCATAACCTTGAGTCAAATATTTTGCCGCCCGGCCCTCCCACTCAGTCAATAAGTACGTAATCTTTCGTTAATCTTTCATGAGAAATGTGATATTTCAATACATTGTGCCTAAGGCGATACACAATTGAACTTTTTTTTTGTAACATTGCATGTAACAAGACGTTTTGATGGTGCCACACGAGGCAACTTTTACTGCAACGTTGAGCCGAACACGATGTTTTTAGGGTGTCGCACGATGTACCTTGTTTTATGACGTTTGAAGGCGGAGCCCTCAGTGATTTTTTTGTGAGGATTAATTTCACCGCCATCACCTTAACAAATTGAAGATGGTTTTGAGTTATCTGTCCTCTTATTGACACACTCTTGACGTCATAAAATGTTCAAAACTCAAGTGGAATCACGAGCGCAGCGAGTTGAAAAATCCTTTTTAAACGGGGCAACAGAACGAGCGCGCGCGCCGAAACGCGTCAGCAGTGTGTCTGTCCTCTTATTGACACACTCTACTCAACCAATCAGATTGCGAGATTAGTATCAAAAAGTGTTGTAAAAATGTTAATGTTACATGATTCTATTTGTCACGCGCTACGTAAGGAGCAAGGATGGCACAGTTGGTTAGTGCGCGACCTTCGGTGCGAGTGGTCCTGAGTTCGATTCCCAGTGACCTCACATCCTTGTTTCGACTTCTTTCCTTTCCGTGTAGCTTTAAATAGCTTTAAATGCCCTTAAAATGGAGCAGTGATGGAAAGAGGGGGGTAAAATGAGCCCACCGTCGGCCTCCTGGAAGACTAGCCTCTGGCTAAAGGAACTACCGACGTTAAACAAAGGCCTTTACCTTTTACTTTTACGTTACAAACTACTCTCCTTCTGCCACGATAATCGCAATTAGGGCTGAACATACGGTACAATTCTACTGTTGGGCATAGCGTTGCACGAAAATTGCATAATTTTAATACCAAAGAAGTTTGAATCCTTGATCAAAATTCAGCTATGGCTTCAAGAATTACTTAAATCCCAGGATGTTCTAAAAGAAAGAAGTCAACAGAGCTTTAAAATAACTGATAATGCTTGCACTCAAAACGAAGAGCGATTATGTAGTGCTACTGATTCTCTGGAGGTAAAAACATATATAATAATCGATTACAAGGGGGAACGTTTGATAAGGAAATCTAAGTGGCTGCCATCCAACATGGCTAACATTTGTCATCCTAGGTGGACCCTGTGGGCGAGGTTCCCTCCCTGGACGGGCTCGTGTGAATAATTTTAAGAGATGGCACCACCCTCAAACTCCCTGTTCTCATAGATTCTTTAGTAAAATTGATCTCCACTGATATCATCCATGTTATAATCTGTCTGTCTGTCTCTCGCCTATATATGTGTCTTCTAAATGCGCATGTGTTTTGATTGATATGTGTTGGATTGTCATAGCCTGAAAGAAAACGAATAAAGCGAGATATCGTCGATTCTGATGAGGTAAGTACCTCACTGTAGGATGGATAACTTGATGAATATTTCATACAAAAAAGCGGAATGAATGAATGGAGGAACGAATAGATGAATGAAAGAACGAATGAATGAACGAACGAACGAACGAATGAACGAATGAATGAAGTAATACAAGAATGTATGGATGAATAAAAGGAAGGAAGACTCGATGGATGGTTTGATGGATGAATGTTATTAATTTATTAATTATAAATTAAAGACTTAATTGGTGAACAAAAGAAAGACTGAGTTTGGGAATGAATGAATGAATAGATGTATGGATAAGATGAGTATTCGAGAAAGTGATTGAATAAATGAGTGAGTGGGTAAAGGCAAATGAATAGATGGATGAATAGCGAATGAACAAATGGAAATGAATGAATGAAATAATACAAGAATGGATGGATGGTTTGATGGATGAATGTTATAAATTATAATAGACTTAATTGGTGAACAAAAGAAAGACTGAGTTTGTGAATGGATGGATGGATAAATGAGTATTTGAGTAAGTAAATGAATAAATAAGTGGGGAAAGGAATATGAATGGATTGATGAATAGTGAGCGAACGAACAAAGATGGGAATAAATGAGTGAATGGAAGAGTGACGGATGAAACAATCAATTATTGAAACATACTCCTGTCTGTCTTCCTATTAACAGTATATCTGTATTTCATTTTCTCTTAGAATAACCTCCAATACAAAGAAATAGTTCAAACTCTAAAGAACCAACTGGAAATCCTAAATAATTTACGCGCAAAACACACACCAAGCTCGTCTATCCTCGAAGAGCTTCAAAATATTCATGTAACATTGAAGAAATTTGTAGACCACGAGAAGGTCAGTGGATAGAATATTGTAAGTTAGTCTTGTCGACACAATTGCACCATGAAGTGAAATTCCGCTTAAGATTAAAAGAATACAGTTAAAATTGTCGACCACGCAAAGGCCAGAGGGTAGGGTAGAAACGCCATTAATTAGTCTCAGGGTCCCCTATACTCCTTTGCAAAATGAAATCACGCAAAAATATTTGGTCTTTTCACGCGTCACGGATAATTAAAGAATCTCTTTCACGTTCACAAAAATCAAAAGTTGCTTTCACATGGATGCAAAAAGATTTTAGACCTTAAATCACGTTTCACGTCAAAATAAACCAGCCATTCACGTTTACGCAAAAGGTATAGGGGACCCTGTAGTCTAGTGGACACAGTTGCACGATACAGTTAAATTCCGTGTACGCGAAAAAATAAAAAAATAAAACGATTTAAATTGTAGATCACGCAAGAGTAGAAACACCATTAATTAGTATTGTAGACATCATGATAGTGAAATTTATGCAAGAACTTTAATCTAATGGTGTTAAAGTTCAAAAGGCAGAAATGAGTAATCTTTTATGTCAAACTAAAAAGAAAGAAATGTAAATAGAAATATACGACTATTGATAAACATGATTATGATTACATAATTATGCTGCTGTGCAAATGATGGTGATAAGTCTGATGATGATATTGATGATAATGATGATGATGACGATGATGGAGGACTCATAGTAGTCGTGGTAGTTATGCCCATGTCGCAGTTTTCGTATGAGTGTGAAACGGACCACGTCGTTCCGTGACCGTGTCAGTGCCGTCAACTCTATAAAAACATTCCGAATTCCTGCCGTAGCTGTACCGTAACCGTGTCGTACCGTAACCGTGTCGTACCGTAACCGTGTCGTACCGTACGTAACCGTGCCATACCGTAACCGTGTCGTACCATAACCGTGCCATACCGTAAGCGTGCCGTACAGTAACCCTGCCCGTTTTCACAGTCATAAGAAAATCGCTCTAACGATTGCGTTTCTAGTGGCGCTAGTGATAAAGTTAGTGATGGTAGTGAAAGTAATGATATGATGATAGCTTTAATGGATCTTATACGCAACTTTAATGATTCTTATAGCGCAAGGATTTTTGGAGTCAACAGTGGTTGTGATGGCGATGATGACGAAGATGGTGATATTAGTTACGATAGTCAGGATGCTCACTTGATGGTTGTGTCAGTAGTGATGTTGAAGATAGTCGTATAAACGATTATGATTGTAATCAGGATGATATGTTATGATAATGATGATGATAACTATCGTAATGATGATGCTATCAGTGCTGATCGTGGATTCTTAACGACTGTGCACCGAATAAGAACGAGTGTGCTCCGAGTAAGAACGACTGTGCTCCGAGTAAGAACTGGGGAGGCTAACGGCACGAAAGACCGTTAGGTGCTAACTGTGGTATTATTTAAACCGTTTACCTCATTGGTTAAAACATGAAACTAATCTTCCATAAAATCTCGAGTTACTTCATTAATTTCTACCTTATTCATTAACTGATTCCCTTTTTAATTTATTCCCTTTTTAATGAAAACGTTTAAAATTACAAAAATTCAACGATGGAAACATGGCAAATTTGAAGCGTATTTTGGATGAGATCTTTTCACACCAAACAAACGACAAAAACGGAGTTTTTGTACATTTTAAAACATGTATTTTTCTTCTCAAAATCAGATTTTTCTTTTCCATAAGTCGTAAAATTAGTTTGTTTTTACGATGTTTTTTTGTGCGGACACGATCTCCGAAAAAGCGTTATTGAAATTTGTGTGACGTCGCGCGCGCTCGTTGAGTCAAATGCGCAGAACACAATGCGCACTGGAATTTGAGGCCACCGTCCTTAAACAAAATCACATAGAACAAGACACCAAACTTTATAGCCACCTTATAAGACTGAAGCTGTTACTACAAAGCACAAGTATTATCAATACCACCCTTTGAAAGGTTCAACAGTAATATGACGATAGCTTTTGTTGACTATCGTGTTTACGATCTTTAAACAAAATATTTCATTCTATATATCTGTAAATATTTTCCTACTACTCTATTCCAATATATAAATAACGTGTTTTCGAGACGATTTATTGGATAACCAGATGAACCCCTCTGGGCCTCACTTAGAACTAAGCTCGCATATCGCGTATAAACCCCTCCAGGCTCAGCATCCTCGAAACGTACTCAGTGTATTATTGATAACATTATCTGTCAACTCCTGAGTTTTAAAAGAAATGTTTATCTACGGCTCGTAAATAGAGATAATAGCTTTAATATTTAATGTTTTATGCAATTGAACCTCCTTAATGCGACCACACTTGGTACGCAAAAAAATCGATTGACGGAGATGGTTTCATGATGGTTAACTCCAAAATGGTCGGTTAAGAGAGGGTGGTCGTCTTATAGATGTGTTCACTCATGGAGGTTCCACTGTAATTACAAAGTGGTCGGTTAAGAGAGGGTGGTCGTCTTATAGAGGTGTTCAATCATGGAGGTTCCACTGTAATTACGACCTGGTCGTTTAATAGAGGGTGGTCGTCTTATAGAGGTGTTCACTCATGGAGGTTCCACTGTAATTACAAAGTGGTCGTTTAATAGAGGGTGGTCGTCTTATAGAGGTGTTCAATCATGGAGGTTCCACTGTAATTACAAAGTGGTCGTATAATAGAGGGTGGTCGTCTAATAGAGGTGTTCACTCATGGAGGTTCCACTGTAATTACATAGTGGTCGTTTAATAGAGGGTGGTCGTCTTATAGAGGTGTTCAATCATGGAGGTTCCACTGTAATTACAAAGTGGTCGTTTAATAGAGGGTGGTCGTCTAATAGAGGTGTTCACTCATGGAGGTTCCACTGTAATTACAAAGTGGTCGTTTAATAGAGGGTGGTCGTCTAATAGAGGTGTTCACTCATGGAGGTTCCACTGTAATTACAAAGTGGTCGTTTAATAGAGGGTGGTCGTCTAATAGAGGTGTTCACTCATGGAGGTTCCACTGTAATTACGAACTGGTCGTTTAATAGAGGGTGGTCGTCTAATAGAGGTGTTCACTCATGGAGGTTCCACTGTAATTACAAAGTGGTCGTTTAATAGAGGGTGGTCGTCTTATAGAGGTGTTCACTCATGGAGGTTCCACTGTAATTACGAACTGGTCGTTTAATAGAGGGTGGTCGTCTAATAGAGGTGTTCACTCATGGAGGTTCCACTGTAATTACACAGTGGTCGTTTAATAGAGGGTTGGTCGTCTTATAGAGGTGTTCACTCATGGAGGTTCCACTGTAATTACATAGTGGTCGTTTAATAGAGGGTGGTCGTCTTATAGAGGTGTTCACTCATGGAGGTTCCACTGTAATTACAAAGTGGTCGTTTAATAGAGGGTGGTCGTCTAATAGAGGTGTTCACTCATGGAGGTTCCACTGTAATTACGAACTGGTCGTTTAATAGAGGGTGGTCGTCTAGTTTGTAGTGCAAAGTGGTCGTTAAATAGAGGTTTTCAATCATGGTTGTTTGACTGTAGATTATCTACGCCCGTACAATGAGAAACAGTTCCTGTCAGAGCTGTCTTAATCTACCTTAACTCATTTCGTCTCGGTTTTAATGCATAGTGACTACTTCGTTATGGACGTAAAAACAACAAATGTAGGATAAACTTCAGAGACAACTCGACACTTTTGATTCGTTTTGACGTGTTTCAGCAGTACTTCTATCATCTTCAGAATGGTGATAACAAGGCTATAAGGGAGGTGTATATTATGTTGTTATACTGAGAAATATTTATCTTATTGCAGGTATTGTTTACGTTTTACCTCTATTTGCTATATATTATTATTATTGCTAGAGTGCTCGCACTTAATGCGTGAAACAAATAGTAATAATTACTACTAAATAGTGTTGATTAGACAATAGGAAACAAAGGAATTTGCATAACTTATCACCTATTTTGTAATATTTATGTTGCACGGATTTAGTGCGAGCACTCTATTTGCATAATGCTGAATTTCAAGCTATAAACAAACGGACTCGAGAAATGAGAAGAAGACATCGCTCTTAGCAATACCTGAAATTCTGAGAGCAATCGCTGTAATAGTTTTTAAGAAATTAGCTTTTCATTTTAAAAATTTTACAGTAATGTTTGTTTGGTTGACAAAAAGTGCCAACCAACCATACATTTACTGTAAAATTTTTAAAATTAAAATGCTAATATTTCAAAAACTATATAAGCAATTGCACTCAAATTTTCAGATTTTACGAAGAGTGATAGCTTTTTCTCATTTCTGGTGTCTGATTGCACATAGCTTGAAATTTTTATTATGCATAAATTATGAAGTGAAATCCGAATTATCGATGCTGCGATCGTTGATTTTTTCGGGAAGATGGGGAAAAAATTATTAGCTCCCTTAGAGCTGAAAGTGTGCCTGACAAGAGTGGTACTCTTTGAGGAGTTCATTTATAACAGTAAATGAAGTAATCGAGTTGTATTCTTCTTTAATCTTCGGCATAAATCGGTTTACAGTATCAATGGAAAAGATTGGAGTTCAGACAATTTTTATTCCTTTAGCAGACATGAATTTCTACCCAGTAATGATTATTGAGTTACAAAAATTCAGGAAGTAATTAATCATTAATTAAAAGACGTACGTAATTGTTTTAGGCATTTTGTGAAACAGTTTTTTCTTCAGTCCTTCCTTCCTTCCTGACATAATTTAATCGTTCATTCGTTCTATGATTTATTATTTTTCTATTATATTTTTCTATCTCTTTTGTTATCTTTCTTCTTTCACTCCTAACATTTGGCCTTTCTTTCTTCCTTCCTTCATTTTTCTTTCTTCCTTTCTTCATTTTTCTTTCTTTCTTTCTTCATTTTTCTTTCTTTCTTTCTTTCTTTCTTTCTTTCTTTCTTTCTTTCTTTCTTTCTTTCTTTCTTTCTTTCTTTCTTTCTTTCTTTCTTTCTTTCTTTCTTTCTTTCTTTCTTTCTTTCGTTCTTTCGTTCTTTCTTTCTTTCTTTCTTTCTTTCTTTCTTTCTTTCTTTCTTTCTTTCTTTCTTTCTTTCTTTCTTTCTTTCTTTCTTTCTTTCTTTCTTTCTTTCTTTCTTTCTTTCTTTGCTATGTCGAGATCAAGTTCGGTTTTGTAAAGGCCAATTTACACGATACATTTTTTTCTTACAACTTGTCGCATGCAACAACCCTACAACTAATAATAATAATAATTTAATATTTCTAAAGCGCAAAATACATGTACACATGATCTAATGCGCTCAACTTGCTTACAACTGTTGCGTGCGACAAGAACAAAAGGTTGTAGGATTTTAAAACATGTTTTAAAACCTTACAATTCCCGCAGAATGTTACCTTTTATCATGCGAAAGCCATTTTCAAATCTTCTTCGCGAACAGATTACAATATTGAAGTCCAGATACAAAGGGCAACTCAAGGTAATTTACTCAGAAAAAGATCCGTTAAAGTTGATTTCTGTCAGATGTCAAATTTTTCTCGTTATATTTTTGGGCTTTCCAGGTTCTGTTGTGATTGCTGCTGTACCACAGGAAGCCCAATAATTGGACGGAGCGTCGGAGAATATTTGGAACATTTTACAAAAGGCTCAATAAAGTTTGCATAATTAATGATCAATTTACATGACAATTTGTAATCTATTCCTATAAACACCTATTGCAAAGGAGATTTTCTTTTGGCTATTGGCTATTTCAATTAACATTTTTGCGGATTTTAAAATTCAGTTTTTAATTTTTTATTTTTAATGTTCGCGCATATTTGCGTGATTTATTTAAGTATCTGTTTATCCGAGTAGCAAAGTTTTGTCTTGTTTATCGCAGTTTTTACGATAAGATTGATAAAATAATTTGGTTAAAGTATTTTTATTGATGCTGAAGCTATTGCAATCTTAACTAGAAATAATACAATTATTTTTGCACAATTCTTTTTTCGGTTTTTTGTATTTTTTTGTTATTTTTTCCACGTAATTTGAATTTTAGCTTTATTGATAAAATCATTTTTCTCAGAAGTATCAACTTATTTTGTTATACATGTTTTTTTTTTGGTTGACTTTTGTTTGTTTTTGTATTTACCTGTCTCGAAGCTAACTATTTGTAAATATATCACATTGTCTAAACTCCAAATTATTTAGACGTTACTGCTTTGTTTAGTAAAAATGGTACCGAGGCCAGTGGGTTTGACATAACCAGTTATCCTTCAATATAACCGCTTTGTGGGATCTCTTTAAATTATTCTACGCCATCCAGTCAAAATAATATGAGTGAAAGAGCATATAGCCTAAGGCATGTTGAAGTACTTTACACACGAAAAACTGAAATCCGCCATTCTCGGATTATGCATGTATATTTTGACTCGTTTACAATATTTAACAGAAAGCGGCGAATTAATATTAAGATTGTTACAAAATCCAATGGTGTTCATCATTGAAATTTGGAATAATTTCTTAGTGAAATGTTCGTAGCTTTTGAAGTGATGCTGAAAAACGAATTGATTTGGTTTGCGCTGCTTTTGTCTAGCATCAAAAGCGTACAATAACAAAACATTGTCCTTTCCTGACACGTTGTAGTCAAGAACTAATCCTAGCTCTAGGTTGTAAATCATATTAGCTATTTAAAACAGTATTCGCCTTTTAAATGACTCCTTTTGCTTACGAATCTCTTAATTTCAACCCGGGAGCGCTTGTCAAATACATCCAACTCAAGTCCTCATGGATGTCACTTCTTTTGTGAACGTAAAGAACGATCGTGCGATCTTTTTCTCGATTTCCTCTCGGGGGTCCAACACAATCGTTTCGACAGAAATTTTGTCGAAAAACCCGCGCAATCACCCTCCAAAAAATTGCTCCTTCGAACCACGTACCGAGTCGGACTGTCTCAGAACTCGGGAAATTTGTCAATTTTGTTGTGAATTTTTTCAACGTGGTTAGAAATTATGTAAAGATCCTCGTAGGGTGTCAGGAAAGCGGTTGTTGTTTGGTCACGTGATCCTTGGTGCCACCTGTTCTGTGGCGGCCTTTGCATCGAGCTCATTGATATTCACACAAGGCAAGAGCCGAACGAACAAGCTTCAAAACGCTCGGCGCTTCGTCGCCGTTAAGCGATGGAGAAAAATGGTAAGTATCGCATCGAACACTACCAAAACCAACGCTAATTTCACCTTTTTCTCCTGGTGAAAGCTCAGCTGAAATTTTCGTGAATCGAGTGGGAATTCCTCGTAGCGTGGATTCTGTATTGAAGAAGACATAACTTGTAAGACTCAGCTGTCAGACATGAATTTTATTATCATATTATTCAAATATGTTTGTATATAGGTATTTTCTTTTGAGATTTTTTGTGCTAAAAAGCTAAAACGAAAGATGAAACCCGTTTTCCAAATATACCACATGAATGACTGTACACATTTCTTCCAAAGCTGTATAATGCATTCAGCAGACACAAGTAATGATTTATTCGATGCAATACTAGAAGTGTTTGCCTTCAAATTGAGGATATTTATGTGAAGGATTTTACGAAATTCCCCAATTTTTCTGATGAATATTTTCAATGTATTTTCTGCCGTTTCAGATTTGGTGAAATTCCGTAGTGAATGCCTCTCCGCTCATAATTTCTACCGTTCGTTACACGCCACCACACCTCTGATTTGGTCAACTCGGCTCGCTGATGGAGCTCAGAAATGGGCTGAAGAGCTGGCATCGGCTGATTCTCTCTGCTACAGTCACGAGCGAGGCTTAGGGGAGAACATTGCTTGTCTATGGGGCTCAGATGTTACTGGAAATAAAGTAACTCAAATATGGTACGAAGAAGCACAACATTTTGATTACTCTGTGCCTAGGGTTACGCCTATCACTCGCCCTTTCTGTCAAGTCATATGGGAAGCCACTCGTGAGCTCGGAGCTGGCAAAGCAGCCACTAAAAATGGCAAACAAATTGTCGTAGCTCGCTATAATCCTCCAGCTACCAGGAGAAATGTCGAGAAAAATGTAAGACAGGCAAGATTGGAGCGGGTCGATGGATCGTCTGCTTTGGTCCTTGGGGAATCACTAGGTGAGCAAATAAACTAGTAACTGAATGTACTTTACTCATTGAGCTTCGATGCACTTCCTTGTGATGTTAAGAACGGCTACAGATTTTTTGTTTCTTTTCTTTGGCCGTTCGCCCTGTGAAAATCCAATACTAAATTTCCACAACAATGGAACAGTACAATTTTGATGATTTATTTATTTAAAAAAATGTTCCTCGACAGTGCAATTTAATGAAAGTCTTTGTGAATTAGAATAATTTAGGCTGTCTAGTACTCTTTGATAATCTCTAATACAAATCTTGTGCTTTCTTATCCTTTATTATTTTTAACTCTATTTGCATCAGAATTCGCGAACAGGTTCATTGAGTAATTCGTTGAAAAGATAATTTTTGAACCTTTGTATGATTGAAATTTGTCAGGATTTTTATAAATGACACTTTAATGTATTATAATATATACCAAACATATATCACTGATCTAAGGAAACTAAATCAAATGTAATTTAGCATTTATAATTTTGAGCTAACTACAATATTTTTCATCCTATTGTTAATTGTTTATATTCGTTTGAAGAAAATCTTTATTCATGACCTCGTTTCTTTGACAAAAAGAAATCATTTCCGACTTGAATTTAGAAGAATTTACCAATTATACACAATTATACTCAATGTTCTCTCAGGAAAAACTTTCGAACGTTTCGATCAAGTATTCGAAATGTATAGAAAACCATTCAAGTGTCGATCAAAAATTCTAAAAGTGAAAAAAGCCATTTAACAGTTTTAATCGAAAATTTCTAAATGTCAAAAAAGCCATTCAAGTTTCGATGAAATATTCTTTGTATTGTAACTAGTTTTACCTTAAAGTGCATTTAAAAATCTATGATAGTGACCTGTTGCTGGACCAAGATGGTATAGACATGTGTGGTTTCCTTTGGCACCTTTCCTACTTTGCGGCTTAGAAATCCCCTCGGCTTTCAATTTGCCAAATCGCGAAAGGCCAAAGTTTCTGGTAAAATTTTGGTTAAAAACACCAGCTGGGTGTAATATGATACCTCTGGGTCTCGACCTGAAAACCCTCCCAAAACAACTCTTTCTTTTAGGTCCATAGGTTATCTTAGGAAACCAAGTCGATTAAGCTCAGCGATTTACAAACGCCCACTGATAGTCCAAACCGTTTCTGCTTTGAAATCGTATTTTGTAGACCAAAACACGTTCACCAGTATTTGACTTCCGTAAATTATGATAATTATCGAGTTGTCTGAGCAATAATATAATATGTCCATACTATTTGAATTTTTAATGCTCCCGGGTATTTATAACTTGTCAATAAATCTCATTTTACTGATGTTTTTGATGAGTAGAAAACCACGAAGAATAAAGTGCTCAAAACATTAATCATTTTACCTGAGACAAGGTGTTTCAAAACTCGTGATATTTCTACCGTTTTCGCTTACGCTTTTCTTGTCGAGAGCCATCGAGAAAATGCTTTAATTATTTTTCTCTCTGAATATATTATTGTTCTAAGCCGAGTCGTTTTCAAACGGCCTAATCCTCATCGCGAACAACTGACGCTTAAAACAATTGACAGCAAAGAATTTGTGTGAACTCGGTTCTCAAGCTGCTAAAATCGTTTATTTTTGAAGCTCTTTATACGAGAGCATCAAATGACAACGAAAAGTGTGTGCAGCGCCCCTTGTACAGAAATTCTTATTATCTAGGCAGAGAACAGTCTAGAATATGAGGACATATGAAATAAAGACGTATCATTGTCAGTTGTAAGTGTTACTATATATATATATTTATAAAATATTTGAGATATAACGCGCACGCTGATTGGCTGGCTACCATGTTTATATCAGAGGACAGGGACATGGCTCGCTCAAAAAGCGTCGAAAATATTTTATAAAAGCAATATAAAGCAATCGCTTATGTCTCTGTACTGTGATATAAACACTCTGCAAGATATAGAGCACTCGAAAAGCAAGAGAAACACTCGGCTACGCCTCGTGTTCCTAAGCTTGCTTTTCTCTTGCTCTACATCTTCCATCGTGTTTATATCACAGAACAGAGACATGCGCGCGCGTTTTATATTCCTTAAATATAGTGTCCGTAGTGTTTGTATTATAAATGTATGTATTATAGAGGTAGTATACAGTTTTATAGAGGTGTACGTATTATTGAGGTGTTCGTATTGTAGAGGGTAATTTTATTATAGAAGTGTCCGTATTATAGAGGTATTTTTATTGTAGAGGTATGCGTATTATAGAGGTAGTAGAGCGTTTTATCGAGGTGTCCGCATTATTGAGGTGTTCGTAATATAGAAGTGTGCGTATTATAGAGGTGTCTGTATTATAGAGGTGTCACTATTGTAGAGGTGTCTGTATTATAGAGGTGTCTGTATTATAGAGGTGTCTGTATTATAAAAGTATTCGTATTATAGAGTTGTTCGTATTATAGAGGTGTCTGTATTATAGAGGTGTCTGTATTATAGAGGTGTCTGTATTATAGAGGTGTCTGTATTATAAAAGTATTCGTATTATAGAGTTGTTCGTATTATAGAGGTGTCTGTATTATAGAGGTGTCTGTATTATAGAGGTGTCCGTATTATAGAGGTATCTTTATTGTAGAAGTATCCGTATTATGGGTACAGAATCAATTGTACTCGATTTTCAAACCCAGATTAGAAAGAGGAAATCTCCACTAGATAAACACTTCTAAATATAAACTAAAGCGCTAACATCCTGCGGCGCAAGGCGACACAAAGTCTTGTTTGTTAACTCCAAAACGTGGCTCATAACATTACAACAATACTAGAACCGCGCTAATTCGATATCGGTTTACTCGAAAACCTCACTATCTTGAACACAAACCCATTTCCCTCGAGTCATTTCTTCAGTCCATTTCTATCAGTTATCTCGAACCCTCGCTATATCGAACAATATTAAGCTACCTCTTGGAGATCGAGTTAGCGAGGCTGTACTGTACTGGTTTTGTAAGGAATTGGAAGTCAAATATACTATATTCTCTGGCCATTAGATTTATTCTGGAACTACAGTAGCTAACTCGAGCTCCCAGGGGAATCTAAATATTGTTCGAGATGTAGAGGATTTCGAAACCGAAAGTTGATTGACTGTAAAAAACGATGCAAAGGAGATGGGTTTGTGTTCGTGATAGCGAGGTTTTCGAGTCCATGGGGTTTGAGTTAGTGGGGTTATGCCATTACATTGATGAGGGGGATCATAATAAAACAAGTTAGTTGATTTAGAAATAAATACTGACGCCTATATGATACGAAAAGGTCTATAATAGATACACTGAGATACAGATAACGTAGTGTTCGTATTATAGGGGTTTCCGTTGTGTAAAAGTTTTGTCATATGAAGGTGTTCGTATTATAGAGGGTTTCATATTATTGAGGTGTGATAATTGTAAAGGCTCGTGTTATATACCTGTTAAGAAAAACGGTTTGAAATCGAAATCTGGATCTGAATCTGAGACTAATTAGATGTGAGAATGATTCTTTTATCTTAAATATGCGAAGTATCATCCATTCATACTCTTATCACTTTATATCGTAATTCATTCCAAGTTCGTACCAACAATTTCCTTAGATTGAGATTCAGACTCAGATTTCAGGTATACACCTATTTCAAAAAGGTTGTCAGAGCTAAAGGCGATAGACAATAGGAGATAGGTCATTCAAACTCCAAAGTAATCAAGTTTTAAAAACAGCTTCGTTATTCCGTTCGTTTTGCTCCGAACATTGGATTTGAATGTCTGATTGTCTACTTTCTTAATAAAGACAAATAGAAAACCCAACCGTGAATAGTGGAATGACCTATCTCCTATCGCCTATCGCCTTTAGCTCTGACAACCTTTTCTGAAATAAGTGTATACACTGAATTCAGATTTCAGGTGTGAGAACTGAATCTGAATCGAAATCTGAATCTTGATCTGAATCTGAGACCAAATAGAATTGCGAGAATAATTCTATTATAAAGAATACCTTATTTACACTCAAAACTCTTTAATGTGGCTAACTTTCAATAACAACAGTATCTTCTAGCAACCTTTCTTTTCGAAAAAGGTCAACCAAACCTTAGATGTTGATAAAAGTGAATTTCTAGTACAGCTGGTTTGCGTGCGCGTTTATGCCGCGCGTACCATATAACTAGACAGTTGTTGATTTCACGACGGCTGCTCTAAGGCCCCTATATTGGCCCGCGAGTATTTCATTAAGACCTAACCACTTTTTAACCTCGATGTAACCGCATCTATAACCATTATTTAAATCTTGTCAGTTATAAGTAATAGATTGCTTTTTTTGTTGTCGGATAAAAAACCTGGAAGCAATAATTGGTGATGTAGTTATTAGTAGATATAGTTTGAGGTTTTTTTATTACACGAAAAACTGTCTGGTTAGCTGTTGAGACTGACGCCACAAAACTCGCACTTTTTCTCTCTTTGTGATTTTATCTGTGGTTTTATTTTCAAATAAGCACGTCTGATATAATGCTATTTTCAAATACGCATCATTCAGCTATACAATTGTGGTCGTATTAGGGAGGTCTAAGGTGCTAAGCTGTCCTTCAAGTTCGGTTGCGAGAGATGAGTTGTTTTCACTTTCCTTGGTCATATTAGAAAGGCCTGAATAATGATTGAACTTTCACTAGTGGTCGGATTAGAGAGTTGTGACGAAATACCACTCACCCTTGGTCGGTTTAGAAGGGTACAAAAATACTTCCCTTTGTGGCATGGTCGGATTAGAGAGGCGTGAATAATGATTTGTTTTTTGCTACATGGTCGGCTTAGAGAAGTCCAAATTCTCTGAGCTGCATGTGAACCCCGTTACAAACAAACGCATTTGTTACGGAGTTTTCAAACCATTTAATGTTTAATGTAAATGTATTTCATTAGAAACTTGTTATGACCATAACAATCGCTAAACTCATCAGGTAACGATCCGTTGGCCTCACGTTGGCCCTTCATACCTTTGGGGCACCCCAGAGATGCACATTTTAGCCACATTTTTAACAACTTTTTTTCAATTTCTTAGTAGTTGTCTATTCAGTGAAGTTTCATTCACACCCTCAATACCTTTGGGGCACCCCAAAGATGCAAGAAAGATGCCGCTGGCCAGCAGGCATCGATTTTACTCAATTTTATTTATTTAGCCACATTTTTAACAACTTTTTTTTCAATTTCTTAGTACTGACTTGTCTATTTAGTGAAGTTTCATTTACACCGCTTTACGGAAGCAAAACAACATACAAAGTAATACCGATAATTGTAATGTGGGTGTATTAAGAACCAAAAAGCTTTACGGTATCTTTTCTAAAAGACTTGTTTTTCACTTTGTGGCTCGTCGAAAATCGAATTTGCGTGAAAGTCATTTTTCATTAAAAGGTACACTGATTTTAATCAGCTCGTGCAATTGATAGCAGACAAGAAACGAAAACATGCAACTTATTTCCGAGTGTCCAGTGGTTCTGAGTTCCGGCAAGTTCTTGTCTGAAATTCGGTTTTTTGCCGAGTTCTTTGCTTTTGTATGAATGAACAAGCATCATTTCCTGACTTCCTTTGTCGTCTTATTTCTATTGTTTTTGTGCCTTTGGACTATTATTACACTCTATCATTTCTTTAGAGATACCGCTCACCTAATAACCTCAAAGATCACCGTTAAATTACCTTTTATTTCAGTTATATAGACATGTTAAAGGAGCGGACATTAGAATTGCTTTGCCTCATTCGTCAAGCCGAAATCGATTTCACAAAGAACTATAGCTAGTATTTCTTTTTTTGGGGAAAAGGCGAAAGTTGCTTTTCGCTAATGTGTGGCCGGGGAAAGTTGTTTCTAATCTGCCGTGTAATACTGGCACCTAGGGCAATACCTTTTTTTCTCTCTGTCGCCCGAGGTTTCGCTTGGCCAGTATAGAAAGAACTATCCTAAACAATGAAAAGCACCTTTCGGTTCTGTCACCAAACGAAACGCCACAGGCTTAAACTGGAGCGATCTCGCCGGGAATCATCAATAAATATATATAAAACCTTTTAACATTAAAATGTAAACACTCTTAAATTTCAGGTCTTCGTAAATTCCAAGAAGAATGTCTATTCGCACACAACGAATTTCGTGTCCTTCACGGCGCTCCGCCTCTTCACTGGTCCCCCTCATTAGCGTGGGCCGCGCAGCAATGGGCCGAGGAGCTAGCGCGCATGGGCGAACTAAAACATAACAGCGATGAGATGATTGGTGAAAACTTGGCGGGAATGATTGGTGATGAGTTGACTGGTAAAGAATGTACAGATATGTGGTATGATGAAGTCGGTGACTATGACTACGAGAATCCTGGCTACACTGAGGACACTTCCAACTTTACACAGGTAAAAATTTGTCTATGTCTGTGTTAGGCTGTCTTTCTATGTAGTAATCTGTGTAAAAGGGCTGTCTGCACATTATCTGTATGTCTGTCTATATGTGTTGGTCTGTCTATATGTGTTGCGGTCTGTCTATACGTTGGTCTGTCTATATGTTGGTCTGTCTATACGATGGTTTGTCTATGTTGGTCTGTCTATACGTTGGGCTGTCTATACGTTGGTTTGTCTATACGTTGGTCTGTCTGTTGATCTGTCTATGTGTTGGTCTGTCTACTGATGTGTTGTTCTGTCCCTATGTTTGTCTATCTATGGTCTGTCTATATGCTGGTCTGTATAATAAGGGTATGTCTTTGTGTTGGTCTGTCTATTGACTGGTCGGTCCGTTTATGAAAGGGTTTGTCTTTGTGTTGGTTTGTCTCGTGCTGGTTTGTCAGTCTACACCGGTCCTTCTGTGTAGAGGGTCAGTCATTGTTGGTCTGTCTGTGTTCTGGTCGGTCTGTCTTTGAAAGGGTCTGTCTTTGTGTTGGTCTGTCTATGTGTTGGTCTGTCTGTGTTCTGGTCGGTCTGTCTTTGAAAGGGTCTGTCTTTGTGTTGGTCTGTCTATGTGTTGGTCTGTCTGTGTTCTAGTCGGTCTGTCTTTGAAAGGGTCTGTCTTTGTGTTGGTCTGTCTGTGTTGGTCTGTCTGTCTATTGTGTATTCTAAAAATGGAAATAAAATGATTGATTGATTGATTGAAAGGATCAGTTGTCTATGTAAAGGGTCTGTTGGGCTGTCTATTTAATTCGTCTGTCTGTCTGTCTGTCTGTCTTTGCCAATTTTATATGTGGGTCATGTGCCTATTTACCAATCTCTTCCTCAGTATTCCCTACTTATCTGCCCGTCATCGATCCTCCTATTTTCCCTTATTTTCTCATCTCTCCCTTTTTATCAGTATGACTGAAATATTTCCTGTTTTAAATGAATTACCTGCTAAAAAACTTCATATTTATTTACTAAATCCTGCTAATTCTTTTTTCTTTATATTCATTATCTATCTTAACATAAGCAGCTTTATTTGATTGAACAAAGTCCGAAAATCCCCAAAACATTGACTCCAACCACGAGTTCCAACTTATCGTACATATGATCACAGTACTTCGGTAATATTCATTTAAAGTGGTTTATTTATAGTGAAAGCACGTGGGCGATAATATCAGGAATCACACTGCGCGATAAACTGTGCGCATTTTAAAGGTTAAACCTATCGCTTCTTGTCGTACGATCACTCGCGATAACTTGTTGTTGTCAGTAACACAAAGAACTTATCGAGCGACACCTCCCATTTGACGACCTTTTACCTCAACGAAGCGCGCCCATATCTGTCGTGCTCAAACTCTACATTCTGCTAAGTCATCGACTTTGGAGGATTTCTTCGGAGTAATTCTGGATCTTAGAAGGGTTTTTTCGGACTGCGTTTGAGGTTTGTTTGTGCTACCCCTCGTGAGGGCTGTTCAGTGTTTTTGGTCTCCATATGTAGTCGTGAGTAACTGAAGACAGGTGACAGAATGACCCGAGTGGTTGTTTTCATGTGGTGTTCACTCTGTGTAGATTTCCTCAATGAACACTGAATCGCCATTCGCTTTTGTGAAATATATTACCGAATCAGTGGTATTTTATGATTATATGGATTTCAAAAATCCTTTTGTCTATGTTATTTGATTATGTAGTAACTAGAAAGAGGAAGGAATTGGTTATATCTTTCAATTCATGTCATGGTTTATGGTTGTGTTATTATGCTTAAGTCAAATTGAGTGAAGATTTTTTGCTCTGTTGGAACCTTAATTGATATTGGATTTGCATTGTTGTCTTTTTGGAGGGCACGTCTAGTCGATTATTCGCCCTTTGTTAAGTCCGATTCGTGTATTTTCTACAAATGTATTTCCAGGAAAAAGGGAAAAATTACAATAATTTTTTTTAGGGATTTAGTTTTATATGATTTGAAAATGTCGATTGGAAGCCATTTTAGTGTAACCTCTATTTCACTGTTTCACGAGACAATTTGTTGTAATTTTTTCTCTTAAAACATTATTTTTCTGTTTTAGCTTAAAAGCCTTTTTATTATATTGCCCGCTAAGAAAACCAGATGCCGTAAATGAGAATTCAATCAAAGTATTCATTGCTAAAAGTACTTTTTATTTTAACCATGACGGAAGCCATTGATATGTTAGCTTTAGACACGTTAGAATACATGATCCATTTTTAGCAATGATGCAATTAAGTATAGATCGTTTTTTCGAGAACCTTTTTAGTGTCATTTCCAGATCTCATGATCAAAACTGTTGATATCATTAGTGTCATGTCTGGAATGCATGATCAAAATCGTTGATTTCGAAATGTGATACATTTCATTCCAGGAACTCATGATCAAAGAAGCCGTTTGAACCAAAGTTATTTCGGACCCGCACTACGCATTTAATTACAGTACTAGATAATTCCTTAATAAGTTAATGATCTTTTATTCCCTCAGGTTGTGTGGATCGGTAGTGAATTATTCGGTGTTGGACGTGCGACCTATGGTGATCTATGCGTCGTGGTTGCCTTTTACGAACCGCCTGGAAATATGGAAGGTTTATTTCATGAGAATGTCAACAGATCGGGTACAAGGGTGAAATCCTACAGACTAGTGAAGGAAACTAAGACTTTTATTCCTCCTTCGCCAGGTAGGTGACTCTTAAGGTTATGCCTCATGAACTTACTCCTTGCAAATGGTAAAAAGAAGGAAAAGAAAGGAAGAAAAAAGGAGTGAGAAAGAAAAGAAATAGAGAAAGAAAGACTGAAAGAAATAAAACAGAAAAACGAAAGGAAGGAACGAAAACGAGGTTAAAAAAGAAGTAAAAGATAGAAAGAATTAATGAAAGAGAGAAAGAGAACGAAAGAAAGATAGAAAGTGAGAGAGAGGAAAGAAATGGTTAGAATTACAAAGATGATATAGTAAGAATGTAAAAACATAATGAAAATATAGGAGTATAAGCAAATTTAACTGTAACTGATAGCAATTTACGTAATGTGTTGAAACGTGGAAAAACTGTCAAAATAGAGTCATACCTTTTATAGCAAAAAGTGTTGAAAAGCCAGACGTCTGAACGCATGGAGTTTTAAATTCAATCTCTTTCATGTCTTTCATGACAAAGCCCTCACATCTGAATATAGCCACGATTGCTTACTGATTAACCAGCTGTCCACTCGTCTAATTGTCTAGCATCATAACTTTACTGATTGATTTAAGATTTATTAGAAATTTATCTAAATGTGTTTGGTTTGGGCTCAAAGCATTGTTCTTCAAGCAAGCACGTACGTAAAATTCCCGTTAAACCCGAAACCTCGCTATGTCGAACAAAATTTCTCTGGATCAGTTTATAATTGAACCTACCCTTTATTTTATTATTAAGATTTATTAGAAATTTATCTTAATGTGTTTGGTTTGGGCTCAAAGCATTGTTCTTCAAGCAAGCACGTACGTAAAATCGCCGTTAACCCGAACCCTCGCTATGTCGAACAAAATTTCTCTGGATCGGTTTATAATTGAACCTACCATTTTTCCTGGATCGGTTTATTATATGGAACTCCGTTATCCCGATACTTCGCTATTTCGAACAAAATTTCCCTGGATCGGTTTATAATTGAACCTTCGCTTTTTCCTGGATCGGTTTATTATTTAAAACTTCGTTATCTCGAACCCTCGCTATATCGAACAACATTTCTCTGGATTGGTTTATAATTGAACCTTCGTTATGTCGAACATAGTACAACCCCCCCGGTCTTGCATGGTTCTATCCTATCTGTTTCCTTGAATGCTACAATCTTAAACTCCGTTATTCCGAACCTTCGTTTTGTCAATTAATGCTGTCAATTCCTATCCGGTTATCCTGGACCGAACACAATCCTGTCCGTGACACCGGAAGTAACAAACAATTGTTTTTTTGCAGGTCTTGACTGGTTTCGCGTGGAGTGTCTAGTTGCGCACAACTACTTCCGTGCACGGCACGGCGCCACTCCCCTTGTTATAGCTCATGGGTTAAATGAGGAAGCGCAGTACTGGGCTGAGCGTTTACTGGTTACCGGGGCAACGGAGGATCTTCAAGAGTCGAGAATAGGAATCAACGTAGCAGTGATTGAGGGACATCATGTCAGTGGTCTAAAGGTCTGTCTGTCCTTTCTGTCCGCCATTTTGAATTGACCGTATTGCATTTTGGGAGAGTGACTCACTTAAACAACACCGAACAAAATAGGTCAAAATAAGAACAAACCCTGACAATCAGACGTAAAAGCTTTCATGGTTTGTCAGTACTTCTTTTGTTTGGTATTATCTAAATAAGTGAACAGTTCCACAGTGCATTTCTGTCGATTCGAGATGGCAGACTAGTGGTGTAGTCAATATCTTTCAGGCTGTCTGTTTGTCTGTAAAACTAACAGCCTATCTGTCTCTCTTAGTCTTTTTCTCTTCAATAATCTAAAACCCAGGGCCCGATTGTTGGAAAGGTGTTCATTGTTTATCAAGGGTTAATTTAAGGTGAATATTTTTCTTAAGATTTAATTCTTGGTTAGCGCTGACCGCCTTTCGAAAAACTGAGCCCGTTTCCGGGGGGGGGGGGCGTTTTTCGTTTTCCCATTATATAAAGCTTACTTTCCATTCCATTATCAGGTCACTGAACTATGGTACCAAGAAGGTACAGACTACGACTACAACAGCCCTGGCTTCAACCTTCCCACACGTAGTTTCACACAGATGATTTGGTTGACCAGCCGCAAGCTTGGTGTCGGTAAAGCATCAAATGACAATGGCCAGATTGTTGTAGTAGCGCGATACGAGCCAGTGGGGAACATCGATGGTTTGTTTGTACAGAACGTCCGACGACGCGGACACGAGAGAAACAGTATCGAACCTCCGATCTTCGAAAGTGATGTGAAGTATAGAATAAGGGTTGAAGGAAGGCGAAGCTTGAGAATGAGTTGGGAAATTGAAGGTAAGTGGAAGAGAAGGTTAAAAGATGAAACTTAGTAGCTTCGTTCCAATTGCACTAGAATACTCAGCCCAGAGCTTGGAAACAAGGCTGGAAATTGGCTTGTTTATACGAATACAATGGGAATGTTTGGTTAACTGAGCTGCACGTTCCCTTTCCTTTCCTCTTCTCTCCTCTCCTTTCCTCTCTCTCCTTTCCATTCATTTCTTTTCTTTCTTTTCTTTCTTTTCTTTCTTTTCTTTCTTTCTTTCTCTCTCTCTCTCTCTCTCTCTCTTTCTTTCTTTCTTTCATTCTTTCTTTCTTTTTTTCTTTCTCTCTCTCTCTTTCATACCAGGTGCCTTGTCATCGTAAGTCATCATGTTCCATTATGTTTCTGTATATTTTCATTATCTTCTGGTTAATTTGTTGATTGACTCTAGGTGCTTCCTTGATTCAACTTGAAAATAAACATCAAGAAAAAGCAAGGTAATAAATAACACTCCAGAACGCACGTACGGAAAAGCAACTTACTACTCTACTTCCCCGTTTCGTCATTCCTTCCCTTCCCTTCCCTTCCCTTCCCTTCCCTTCCCTTCCCTTCCCTTCCCTTCCCTTCCCTTCCCTTCCCTTCCCTTCCCTTCCCTTCCCTTCCCTTCCCTTCCCTTCCCTTCCCTTCCCTTCCCTTCCCTTCCCTTTCTCCCCTCCCCTTATCTACTTCATGTTCGTTGTAAAAGAATACTCCATATACTCCATATACCGTAAATAAATTTCACAAGCTCGATTTAACACCGTTAAAAACACGTTACTTTTCTTTTGTTTCAAGTTTCCTTTAATTTCTTTGGAGCAATTTTCGTATGAATGTGAAAACGGGCATCCCCAACGCACGGCACGGTTACGGCAGGAATTTCGAATGTTTTTATAAAGAACACGGCACTGATACGGTCACGGTACGGCACGGTACGGCGCGGTACGTTTCACACTCATACGAAAACTGCTCTAATTTCACTCACATTACCACGTGACACAAAAACCTGAATGCTAGGTTGCCATAGTAACTAAACACGTCACTAAATTAAATTTCTAAAAGCATCACTTGATGAAGGAGGAATGAATTATCGTGTTTAACGGTTAAAATTTGTGCAAGGTATTTAGGATTTGGAAAATAAGCAGAGAAAAATTATTAGTGATACTGCAATCCGCAATGGATTGTGGGGACACTCAACGCTTACGTAATAGCCAATCGACTGATTAGAGTTGTTTTTTTTTTTTTTTTTTTTCACTGGATTTTTCTTCTCGTTTATTTTGTAATGACTCAATTCCATTCTAAGCTGCAAAAATTTAATTTGCTATACTTTGCTTTCATTTGTGCCACTAAAAGACTTGAGCTGAGGGCAAACGTGACTTGAAAGACCTTTTTACCCACAATGCATTGCGCCTGCAATAAAGCCGCGTTGGCATGGTAACTAGCATGACGTTGATACACACCACTCACAATATCTCCAGGCGCAAAGAGCAATCGCAGCCGGCTTACTTGTCATCCCCCGAAACATTTACCAGGCTGGTGTGGATTGAGAGCCCCGTGTTACCAAGGAAACAGATACGAGAGTCATGTGACCTGGAAATGGAAAAATCAGACGATGATAAGGAGTCTGGAGTTGAGGAAGGCGAGGATTTTGATCAAGAAGGTATGTATGAGTAAACAGCGACTTAAGTAGACATTCGTAAAGAGACAGATATTTCCAGAGGGAGGTAGGCACACCAAGGCAAACAGACAGACTGAAGCCTATATGTAGCTTCATCGTATACAAGCTGCTAATGAAAAGGAATAAGAAAGCAAGTAAGGCCTAGACGACGTACCTCGTATAGGCCGTTCTTAATTAAAGTTCTACAGCCACTACCAACACACTTTGCACGACTTACTGTTTTGTACTGCACGTGGAATATAGTTGAGGGAGGTGCTGGTCCCCCCATCTCCCCCTAAATAATGTAGCTGCTAAAATCCTGGAACTTGTTACCCTGTATAGGCCTGACAGATCCTGTATCCTGGGAAACGCTACATTATGAAGGTGGAGGGGGAGCTTTGTTTATCCAAAGAACGTTAAAAAGAACCTAAATACTGTGCCAACTAATTATGGCAATGATTCTAGTTAAAGTCATATTATTCGGCTCTCTCTGGTGTGTTGAATGCCTCAGGCCATTTTAAATCGAACCAGCTGTTCCAATTTATTAAGGCGACAACTTTTCCATAAATTTCATTGCAGCAATTTGGTATGGCATATTGTTGGTACGGTGTCTGAAGTAGGCCAGAAATAAAGAGATCAGAGACGGGCAGGTAGATAGACAGGCAGACTACAGGCAGACTACAGGCAGGCAGGCACACTGACAGGCAGGAGGCAAGTAGACAGACAACAAACAGGTTGAAAGGCAGGCAATTAGGTAGACAGACAGACAGACAGACAGACAAAACGGGAGAAGAGCTAGCTCATCATCAAAAAGATACTTAGGAAAAATACTCGACTAACATGAATTACAGCCAGCAGCTTGATATTTTCTATTGCTAAAACATAAAAGCATAATTGCATATTTGTGTACATAAAACAGTTCATGCAGCTCTGGAAACTCTGCTACAGCATGTGTTTTGCTACTGAACTAACTTCTAAATCAGCCTCTATTGCTTCATTGTCCTCTATTGAATAACTGCTTGTGTTACTAGGAACACTGGTCATATAATGGGTTATTTTTCGTTTCTGTGTGAAATTATTGACTCTAACATTCGCCTCTCTTTGAAATTAACTCCTATTTTCTCTGCCAATCTAAGCATCAGTTCTTTTCAATCTGACTAGCGTTCTTGTCGCCATTCTGAAAGGTACTAGAATAGATAAGAGTAAGGAGTTGCTGGATCCAGGTTCTCGTGGTTTTGCTGTTTAGTTTTACTTTGTTCACTCACTTTAAATCATTCCTTATTCATTTACATTTCGTGACTTAACTGCTGATGATGTGCAAACAATTCATTCAGTTTCATTTGTGTATTTGCGACTGCTCTCATTTTTCTTCTTGAGCGGACCTGTTTTTGCCGTACGTACTTCCACACTCACCCAGATATATAGGAAACTGCATTTTCTTCTTCTTCTTCTTTTTGGAGACTTAAGGCCATTCCCGGCCATTCTCCACTCTTCGCAGAAAGCACTCGCAGTGAGCTAGCAAATACTTTTTTAATCGCTGTTCAATCTCCGATTCTCACGACTTGTATAGCCAATTTTCTTTAGTCCAGTCCGCCATCTTGACGAGTATTATTGTTGGCCGAGCACGTGATAACCACCCAATTCGTGATTGGTAAAATTTGAGTGACTACTCGCTGCGAGCAAAAATAGCTCACAATTTTCAACTGGCTCAGCGAGTAGTCGCTGCGAGTAAAAAAGTATTGACTATTCTCTAGTTCGCTGTGAGTGCTTTCAGCGAGAAGTGGAGAACCTTTAGGCCCTAGCTGGCTAAATGAGGAAACATGTTTCCAGAAACATCGCTAGTGTGCATATTCTACAAATGTTTCCCAGTTTAGCCACACGAGAAACATTGTTTCTGGCGACAAATTTTGTTGCCGAGACACAAAAATATTTCTGACAGACATCTTAGAAACATTTCGGGCCGATTGCTCAAACAATGATCACATATTGAACGTTGTTTAACTACTGTCTGAGAAAACAGAAAAGCACTGTCTGAGACTGTTTATATGGAGGCGAGCCAGCCCGGTAAGCAGGCTGAATTCTTTTGTTTTCTTTTCCCTTGGAGCCAGAGAACACAAGAAGTCAGCCCGCTCAAGGTGATGTTACACGGGTCGATTCGCAACAACGATTTTTCGCGCAACACTTGGTCAAATTGATAATTTCACGTTAAAAGTTTTTAAAATTCATATCAAACATTTGCAACTTGTTCAACATTTGTTGCGCGAAAAATCGTTGTTGCGAATCGACTCGAGTAGCATCACCTTTAGGCATCGTTTAAGCAAACGGCCCTTCATGTTTCCCGACTATATCTCGGTTTAGTCACTAAAGTAAACAACATATTTAAAAGCGTCCCCAATTTCATTTTAGAAAATTAAAATCTGATTTGGAAAATTTTGAAATTTTGTTTATATTTCGTCATGACAAATCCGTGCGCGCGTGTATCAGTTTATGTTGTGGAAACATGTTTCCTTGTTTAGCCAGGGGTTTAGGCTGGGATCAAAAGAGAACGCAGGAGGCGCAATCGACGCAAGTTTTGACTTGCGCCTTCGTTTGACCGACATCGTGGATCGATTTGAGGCTACTTACATCGACTTGCGAGGACTTGCGAGCAGTTTGAACGTGCTCAAATTTGATGGCAAGTTGATGCAAGTTTTGACTCGTTTGAACTGTCACCACGCTAGACTTCGCAAGTTGTTTTCTTTTCTGTTTTTTAGTCCGCACTTCTACACTCTCAAAAATAGTTCAAACAAAAACTGAACTGATTTTCTCCTTGTCCTTCAGGTAGCTCAATTTCATTTAAAGTTTTTGAAAAAGCTTGCGTTGAGCGGTGTTCAAACTGTATACACCTATTTCAATAAACGTCGAATCAAGCCTACGCGACTCACCCGAAAGGGAGTATGGGAAAAATCACTAAAGTTATAAAACCACAAAAATGCCACATGATTACTCCAATTCAGCTTGCTCTGACCTTATACGGCACTAAAGACTTTTACTTACTGATGCTAAAGTCAATACCAAAGCGGAAAGGAAAGGAAAGTTTTGCTACTACCCATACTCCTTTTCGGTTTAGTCGCGTAGGTTTGGTAGCTCTCATACGACAACCTTTTTTGAAATAGGTGTATATGTATATGGATTGATCCGCAGTATGGAACTATGAAATTGCCTAAATTGCTCACATTTCCGCGATGATCAGTCATTACTTCACGGTGTTCAAACTAGACAACCATGTCGCAAGTCAAAACTTGCATTGACTTGCGCCGCCTTGCATTCTCGTTTGATCGGAGCCTTAGACAAAATAAGATGAAATTACATTAATTTATCGAAAAGTATCCGGAAGAACGTACTAGTGTGGACGCTGCTTAAAGCATCCATGTTGCATGACTTGACTGCTGGTACGCACAGCTCTTAACAAACCATTGTTTTTACATGCTGTCGCTGTTTTTGATTTTGCATTGCACTCATTGATAAATCTATTACATCTACCACTGGACCGCATCTGATACCCTTGCATGGCATGACGTAACGGCTAGTACGCACGGATACACTTAATTATTTTGGATTATTTAATTTATTTTGGATTTATTATCACATACTTTCGCTGTTTTATTTTGAATTTACGTTTTGTTCATTCATAAATCCTTTTTACGTTTACAACTTACTGCATCTGATATTCTTGCATACCATGACGCTACTGCTGGTACGCACAAATACACTTTTTTATAGTTTATTTTGGATTATTTTCCGTTTTCGCTATTGAAAAATCTATTACATCAAGAGACTATGATACTCGTGGGTTGATGTCTGTACGATGTGCTTGGCGCTTAAGGTAATCTTTTTCGGTAACAGTAAGTCGACTCCATCGTGCGCGCAGACAGTGAAATTTGATTGCCGGAGGAGAAACGCTTCGTACCCGCGCGCGCCGAAAAATCAAATTCCATTGCTTGAGCGCTTTGCGCGCGCGATATGACGTCAGCTTCCTGTTACTAAAAATAACTTTACACGCGTCAAGCACATCGCACAGACATCAATCCGCGAGTTTCGTCCTCTTTGTATCATAGTCCTTTGATTACATCTACAACGTCAAACAAAGATCACATCTGATACACTTGCATGCCACACAGATACACTTGATTATTTTGTTTGATTTTATTTTCGATTTATTTTCACATGTTTTCGCTCTTGTGTAGAGCCTTTCTTCACAGTGGTGCACGCCACTGATCATCAAGCAAAGATAGAAACGTGTTTCGAACAAGCTCTGATCTACACTGAGCCAAGGCGCAGTGATTACTATCCAGATGTGCGTAGATCGTTGTCCTTGGATTCTCAAGGTAATCCAGGCTCGGCATTGCAATCTGCACAGCACATGTTTTATTTTGACCACTGGAGAATCGAGCTGAGGTTGAGGAACTGTTTTATCAGAACGTACTGGAGCAGAAGCTGGACTCTTTCCCATATTTCCACTGCAAACAAAAGACTTCCTAGTAGTGCTAAGATTAATCTACCTTCGTACAGGCTGAATATTTCAAAAACATCCCATATACACGATGCAACATTCAGTCTTGACACGCTGTGCGCAACAGGAGAATCACACAACTTGTCCACCCCTCCAACTGTTGCTCGCAATATTGCATACAAGAGATACGTAAGTGGAATCAAGCTCTGCGTCTGCAACGATACACGCATATAACGACGACGAAATCGTGGCAACTGCAATTTTGCGTTTCAGACTAGATTTTGTCACTGAAATTAACTTTAATAATCAAAGAGTCTGGCTCCGATCTTAAGCCAGATGCACGTACCGTTACAAGAAAAAGTTGCATCGCGTGACATCCCTTTGCGCGCGCAGTTACAAATAAACTATGCTATGGTCTTTAAAGAACTTTCAAGTTTGTGATCTTTCAGAAGTATTCCACAGGTATTTGTTTATCAGCGAGTTCATTTTGCTGACTGCCCTTCCCGTTTCCAACCCCATACTCGATTCAAAGGTGGTCCTTTTGCACGAAACTGAAAAATAAGCATGTACTTTTTGTAAGTATAAATGCGTTAAACTAACTCAGATAAAAATTGATGTGATCACGGTAAACTATTACAGCACTTAAAGAACACACTATTACAGCACTTTAAAGAGTACATATATGTTAAAGCTTAGAAATAAATGCATAGTTTGCTCCAAAACGTTTTCCCTAAACTGACAACAAAAATTACCAAAGTCATAAGTGTAAAGCTCTCGGACCGGATCAAACTTCGAAGTTAACATAAGTCGAACTCAACATTTACCGACACCGCGCCAAATTGTTCCACGCATGCGCGACTTATGAAATGATCTCGACCGTATGCACGGTCGTGTACTTTCCGGCGAAAACGAAGCAACAGAAGCCAAAGTCCCCAAAAAATCAGTTTGAGGCCTAGGACACAAAGAAAAACGTCAAGGTATACTTGTTAGCTCAGTTCAATGACGTTCGGCAGGTTGTAAGGATCGATCTTAGAACTGCAGGTCTAAACCGGTCAAATCAAGGTCAAGACAACTGATCAGCAATGTCACTGACGATTTCTTGTTAAAGCCATTGAAGGCCTGGTCACATTTCAATATGGCTGCCGCGTTTCTCACCACAAGACATTTCTTCACTAACGTAAACGTCCTTCAAGAGAATGTTTATGTGAAATAACACTAAAGTTAAACTTATTAGAAACAATTTTGAAGAAAAGCAAAAAAAAAAAGGAACGATTTTAAATATCAAATTAATATGAATATAACGAATCTAACTTCATAAACGTAAATGAGGATATAGAATTAAAGTTTTAACTTTTAGTTAATCTGTTAAACGTAGATAACACGTAACATGAGTAGGTAGAATACTGATTAATGCCATGAGCATTTGTACTAATGACCCAATTAATTGATGAGCAATTAATATAATATATTTATATATACAAAGTGAAGGCCAATTTACACGCTACAATATGTTCGGTGGCCCGATGTTTGATAAGCTTCGTTCAGGAAAAGAAAGAAATCGGCCTGATTTGGAAAATATATATTTCGCGTCAATGGCGATTTACAAACGAAAGAGCGAGATACGGAGAATAATCTCTGGTCACCAGGATAGGTTTTTTGGAAAGAAAATCAAATGAATTGGAGTGCTAAATTAGAAGGACTCAAATCCGGCGGACAAATCGTATGTAACTCGGCCTTAACAGTTTATTCTTTGATTTTTTAATTATTTACTTACTAGATGGCTAAATCATCTTCGGATTTACTAATATCGATCAAGTAATAGTCTAGTGATAATACTGTTACTATATGTTTGAAACATCTCTTAAGGAATTCTTTGCCATGAATGAGTAGTAGAGATGAGAGATTCCTGGATTGCAAAGACATTTGTGTGTTGGTGATTCTGGAATCGAACCTTATCCTTACAGTTCCTCCCACTTCTCCTCTTCTATTTCTCCTGGCGTTCTTCGTGTCTTTTCTCTTTCTTTTTCCCTTTTTTTCCCTTTTTCTCACTCTTTATCTTAATAGTTCTATTTTCACTCTTTCCTACAGCCCTCTTCTCCCTTCTACTGCAGCTCCTGGCGTTCTTCGCGTCTTTTCTTTTTTTTCTTTTTCTTTTCCTCTTTCTTACTCCTTATTCTTATAGTTCTATTTTCCCTCTTCCCTTCAGCACGTTCTAATAATCCAACACATAAATGATTGCAAACCAGTAATATTATAGTTCGAGTTTCAGCTTTCAAAATAGTTGATATAGTATCTCATAACCTGCACGGCATGTGTAAAATAAAATGTAATACCACGTATAGTCGTTTCTCATATATTTCACTTTACACTTCAGGAACAGAACCAGAGCCTGAAGATGGACGAGTTCTCTCCCGTGTTGCCTACTTCGAGCAGTTTGAGAAAATGGAACCAGTGCGTACCTTGAAAGAGGTCAAGACCCAACAAGAGCAAAAAAAGACTGAAGAACACGAAGTAACAGTTGGTCAACTCGAGTACGACGACGTGTTTCCGAAGCACGACGAGAACGACGAACGCGAGGACGACTTCGCTTCCGAAGAGGAGGCGGACGACGAAGAGGACGATGGGATGAGCCTTGAAACTGTGTCTGAAGCAGATGAAGATTTATTAGAAGAACTTGATGAATTTGAAATGGACCATCACATTAAATCGTATTGTTATGAAGTAAATTATGTGCCGGAACAGGGTGATGTTGATAGACCCACAGACGTTCATGATGAAGAAATTACAGACATTGAATCACGAGACAAGTTGTCTCCCGACCATTGTGTTACGGTATCGATAAAGAGAGAAGAAGAAGTTCAGGAACATTTAAAACATGTCGATCATATTTTTGAATTTATTCCCCTTGATGTGGAAAAAAAGCGTAAAAACGTAGACTTTGATAACATAGACTTGAGTGAGACTGACCAAGAAAAGGAACTTTTTAAATTTCATACGGAACCTGTACAATTAGAAAGACCTTCACGTCCGGTTTGTTTCGAAGAAGTTCATCCTACAACACGTGAAAAAGTCGAGCATGCTCTTGACTTGGACGAAGTATTTAAAGATGACCAACCTAAAGAAAAACCACCGCCAACTCTACCAAAGCCTCGAAGACGCAAAGAAGAAATAATTCAAGGACAAAAAGTTGTTTATATAGAACAAACTACTGAGACTGTACCACTTTTAGTGACAAAGGAATATAGAGAATTACCTCGAGAAACTAAAGACATTTCTGATGAAGAGTTTAGCTCTGAAAGCGAAATTTTTGAATCTATAGATTTAATGGAGATTAATCGAGAAAAGCGGGTAGCAAAAATCATGAACAGATTAGGGCGTACCATTGAACTAATTCCACTTGAACAAACTTCAAAGAAGGGGGAAATAAGTAAAGACCTTGATCTCTCTGAAACGGACGAAGAAAAGCTGTTATTCGATGTCTTTAAACCGTCAGCAGTAGAGCGAACGTACTTAGACAGTCCTGTCACAGAGGAACCCATAACAGCAGAAGAAAAACAGAGAAATGTTGAAAGCGAAATCCCTTTAGAAGAATTATTCAAAGAGGATGATGAAATATCAGAGAAAAAACCTGAAGAATCGAAACCTGTAGTAGAACAGACTGATCGTGAAAATGTTCGAAGAAGTGTGAGTTTCAATGAAACTGTGGTAATTGTGCAGGAACACGAGACAGTGCGTGAGGAGCCTCTTCAACAAGAAGATGAAGACTACGAATACTGCGAAGAAGAATCGGAGGAAGATCTCGAGACACACGGAGAGGAATTTGAGGAAGTAGTAGAAACGACCACTGAAGACCTTAAAGAGATTTCAGCAGGGCCACCTGTATTTTTATCACACGAAGTGGAGGAAACAACTGAAATAATCTCCGATACTCGTGATGGCGAAGACGAATGTGCAGAAAGTTTTGAAGAAGAAGGCGTAGCAATAAGAGAGGCAAATATTGATAATGCTGGAGTGCCAGTACATTTCTCGGAGGAACGTGAGCAAAGAAGCGAATACAAAACTTGCGACTTTGATGAGAACGAAGCTGAGGATTCTAAAGCTGAGGTTTACGAAGAATACGAAACGTCAAAGACCACAACGATAGATGAAGACAGCTGTAGTGCTCCAATTCATGTAGCTGCCGAGGTGGAAACAACTGAAACAGTGGAAAGTGGTTTAGTCGAAGAAAAGTCTGTAAGATCGTCTATCTACGATAGCTTTGAAGAGGTTCTTCCCAAAGCTTATTCCTCCGACGTTGTTGTTCCGTCCTCGTGTCATGTTACCGCTGAGATGCAAATTCAGGAGACGGAGGTTCAGCCAGACGTAGAGGATGTCGAAGTGGACAAGGTCTCCTCAGATGAAGAACCAGAAACTGTCGAAAATGTTTTGGTGCGTGGAATACCAGAATCAATTGAGTCAACTGTCTGTATAACAACTGAGACAACGTACCACCAGAGAACGGAACTTATTCACAAACGAGTTCCTTCCGTTGAGGTAGAGGTATACAATGAAGAGGAAGAACTTCCAACCGAGGAAGCAAGTCGAAAAGAAATTTTGCCAAACGGCCACTGCACTGCGACCTACATTTCTCATGATCTAGAAGAAACAAGTAGTGTTGAAACTGTTGAGAGTGAAAAAGAATTATTTGAAGAGGAAACGTTACAAGAACTTGATGAAACTGAAGTTGCAATTGCTGTTCGAGAAGTTCCTTGTGATGACACTACACAAATAAGCGTGTCTGCAGAATTAGAGCAAGAAGATGAACTGAAGGAGGTAGAAGAGGAACCTTTGTCTGAGGAAGAGCTTCTCGAAGACTCTCCCGATGACGTCGTACATATCAGTCATTCTCCAGATGTTTGTTCGTCGCCAGTTCAAGAAACTAGAGAGACAACCGCTGATGTGGAATTTACTGAAGAAGCAGCAGAAGATGTGGACGTGGAGGATGTAAAGAGTGTCGAGAATGAGGAAGTTCCTGTTGTAGCCATCTCTTCGCCAAAATCATCATCATCACCAGTGTTCATTGCACCTGAAGAAAAGGTTGAGTCTTATGAAGAAGAGGAACCCTTCGAGGAGGAGCCTGAGCAAGAGGATCATGATGAAACAAGAGAAGTTGAAGAACATGTAACAAGAACCACTGAGGAAAAACGCGAAACAACATTTGTCGTTATAACACAAACTGAAAAAATCTCAAGGTATTCTGAAGAGGTCAAAGAGGAAGTGGAAGAGGAAGTCCAAAAAATTGCAGAGGTCGAGCAGGTGGAAGACCATCAAGAGTCGCCGTTAGAGGACACTGGTGAAATTTTGGAAGAAAAGGCTGAAGAGGTTGAACAAACTGAAGACATTTCCGAATTCCAAGCCAAGGAAGTTGAACAAGTTGTAGAACATGAAGAAGTGACACCAGCAGAGGATATCGAGGAGCCCAAAGAAGATGAAAAAGAGATGTTAGAAGAAGCTGAACCAGTCTCAGATGTCCAAGCTGAGGAGGTTGAACAAGCTGAAGAAGAAGATGTGAGGCCGCTGTTGGAAGACATTCAAACTGTTGAAGACTATGAGAAAGTTGAAGATAAAGAGGATGCCAATGAAATGGAACAAGTCTCTGAATACCAAGCTGTAGAAGTGGACCAAGTCGAAGAACAAGAGGAGAAGCCACCGACAGAAGACCTTGGAGCTGTTGAAGATGTTGAGGAAATTGAAGAAGATAAAGAAGAAAAAGGTATCAAAGAAACTGACGCAATCTCAGAACATGAAGCTTTAGAAGTGGAGCAAGTGGAAGAGCAAGAAGAGGAGCCACCAACAGAAGATTTCGGAGCTGTTGAAGATTTTGAGGAAGTTGAAGAAGACAAAGAGGATGCCAAGGAAACTGAAGAGGTCTCAGAATATCAAGCTGTAGAGGTTGAGCCAGTTGAAGAAGAAGAGGAGGAGCCAACAGCGGAAGACATTCGAGCTGCTGAAGATATCCAGGAAGTTGTAGAAGATAAAGAACAAGAAGAAGAAGATGTCAAAGAAACTGAAGCAATCTCAGAATATCAAGCTGTTGAGGTGGAGCAGGTCGAAGAACAAGAGAAGGAGCCATCAGCAGACGACCTTGGTGCTGTTGAAGACATTGAGGTTGAAGAAGATAAAGAAGATGTCGAGGAAACTGAAGCAATCTCAGAATATCAAGCTGTTGAGGTGGAACAAGTTGAAGAACAAGAGGAAGAGCCACCGGCAGAAGACCTTGGCACTGTTGAAGACATTGAGGATGAAGAAGATAAAGAAGATGTCGAGGAAACTGAAGCAATCTCAGAATATCAAGCTGTAGAGGTGGAGCAAGTTGAAGAACAAGAGGAAGAGCCACCGGCAGAAGACCTTGGCGCTGTTGAAGACATTGAAGTTGAAGAAGATAAAGAAGATGTTGAGGAAACTGAAGCAATCTCAGAATATCAAGCTGTAGAGGTGGAGCAAGTTGAAGAACAAGAGGAAGAGTCACCGGCAGAAGACCTTGGCGCTGTTGAAGACATTGAGGTTGAAGAAGATAAAGAAGATGTCGAGGAAACTGAAGCAATCTCAGAATATCAAGCTGTAGAGGTAGCGCAAGTTGAAGAACAAGAGGAAGAGCCACCGGCAGAAGACCTTGGCGCTGTTGAAGACATTGAAGTTGAAGAAGATAAAGAAGATGTCGAGGAAACTGAAGCAATCTCAGAATATCAAGCTGTAGAGGTGGAGCAAGTTGAAGAACAAGAGGAAGAGTCACCGGCAGAAGACCTTGGCGCTGTTGAAGACATTGAGGTTGAAGAAGATAAAGAAGATGTTGAGGAAACTGAAGCAATCTCAGAATATCAAGCTGTAGAGGTGGAGCAAGTTGAAGAACAAGAGGAAGAGTCACCGGCAGAAGACCTTGGCGCTGTTGAAGACATTGAGGTTGAAGAAGATATAGAAGATGTTGAGGAAACTGAAGCAATCTCAGAATATCAAGCTGTAGAGGTGGAGCAAGTTGAAGAACAAGAGGAAGAACGACCGGAGGCAGACCTTGGCACTGTTGAGGACGTTGAGGAAGTCGAAGAAGATAAAGAGGATACCAAGAAAGTGGAAGAGGTCTCAGAATATCAAGCTGTAGAAGTGGAGCAGGTGGAAGAACAAGAAGAGGAGCTACTAGCAGAAGACCTGCAACCTGCTGAAGATGTCCAGGAAGTTGAAGACGATAAAGAAACTGCAGCAATCTCAGAATATCTAGCTCTTGAAATGGAGCAAGTTGAAGAACAAGAGGAGAAACCATCGCCGGAAGACCTTCAAGTTGTTGAAGATGTTCAGAAAGTTGAAGAAGATAAAGAGGATGTCGAGGAAACTGAAGAGGTCTCGGAATATCAAGCTGTAGAGGTGGAGCAAGTTGAAGAACAAGAGGAGGAGCCACCAGCAGAAGACCTTGCCACTGTTGAAGACGTTAAGGAGGTTGAAGAAGAAAAAGAGGATGTCAAGGAAACTGAAGCAATCTCTGAATATCAAGCTGTAGAGGTGGAGCAGGTCGAAGAACAAGAAGAGGAACCACTGGCTGAAGACCTTGGTGCTGTTAAAGACATTGAGGTAGTTGAAGAAGATAAAGAGGATGCCGAGAAAACTGAAGAGGTCTCTGAATATCAAGCTGTAGAGGTTGAGCAAGTGGAAGAGAAAGAGGAGCCACCAGCAGAAGACCTTGGCACTGTTACAGACGTTGAGGAAGTTGAGAAAGATAAAGAGGATTCCAAGGAAACTGAAGAGGTCTCAGAATACCAAGCTGTAGAGGTGGAGCAAGTCGAGGAACAAGAAGAGGAGCCACCAGTGGAAGTTCTGCCAGCTGCTGAGGATGTCCAGGAGGTTGAAGAAGACAAGAAAGACGAAGATGCTGAGGCAATTGAGGAGGATAAAGAGGATACCGAGGTCTCGGAATATCAAGCTGTAGAGGTGGAGCAAGTCGAAGAGAAAGAGGAAGAGCCAACCGCAGAGGACCTTGGCGCTGTTGAAGACGCTAAGGAAGTTGAAGAAGAAAAAGAGGATGTTGAGAAAACCGAAGAGGTCTCTGAATATCAAGCTGTAGAGGTTGAGCAAGTGGAAGAGAAAGAGGAGGAGGCACCAGCAGAAGACCTTGGCACCATTAAAGACGTTGAGGAAGTTGAGAAAGATGAAGAGGATTCCGAGGAAACTGAAGAGGTCTCAGAATACCAAGCTGTAGAGGTGGAGCAAGTCGAGGAACAAGAAGAGGAGCCACCAGTGGAAGTTCTGCCAGCTGCTGAGGATGTCCAGGAGGTTGAAGAAGACAAGAAAGACGAAGATGCTGAGGCAATTGAGGAGGATAAAGAGGATACCGAGGTCTCGGAATATCAAGCTGTAGAGGTGGAGCAAGTCGAAGAGAAAGAGGAAGAGCCAACGGCAGAGGACCTTGGCGCTGTTGAAGATGTCCAGAAAGTGGAAGAAGATAAAGAGAATGTCGAAGAAACAGAAGTGATATCAGAATACCGAGTAGAATTGGTAGAGCTAGCCGAAGAGCAGCAACAAGAAGACTTCAAGGAAGCTACAGAAGATGCTGAGGAAGTAGAGGAACAGAGGGTAGAGGAAGTTGAGAAGCAAGAACGAGAAATGCTTCTGGCAGAAGACCTTTGTGAAGTTGTAGAGGAAATTGAGACAGTTGAAGAAGATAAAGAACAGCAGCACGTTGAAGAACAAGAGGAGGAGCCACCAACAGACGACTTTGCAACTGTAGAAGACACAGAGGGCGTTGAAAAGGACAAGGAAGGAGAAGCAGAAGATATCTCTGACTTCCAGGCTGAAGAAGTTCAAGAACATGAAGAAGAGGTAGAAGAAGCTAAAGAGCTCTTCCAGGCTGAAGACGTTGAGCAGATTGAACAACAAAAGGAAGAGCCAATGGCAGAAGACCTTCAAGCTGTTGAAAACATCCATGAAGCTGAAGAGAAAGAAGCAGTTGAGAAAGCCGAAGAAATGGACCGAGCAGAAGAGCCTGTTGAAGAAACAACTGACGAAGATGTTCAACATGTAGAGGAACAAATGGAAGACAGTGCGGAAGAAGTTGAAGAAGTCGCTGAGGTGCAGGAGCCCGTTAGGGAACATCTTGAGATTGCCAATGAAGAAGAACCTGTGGAAGTATCGCCAGAAGAAGAAAACAATTTGTTACAGCCAAAGTTTGCAGACGATCGTTTTGGGTATATAAGTGAGGAAGAGCTTGAAGAAACCGAAGAACTCTATATAACTTTGAGAGAATCCTCAGAAGAACGAGAATGCGAAGAGAAAGTAGATGTTGAAAATGTTTATATCCAGCAAACTGCAGCTGCTGTTATTGCTGATCAAGACGAGGAGAAATTTGAACCGTCAGAGGATGACATTGCCTATGACAGTGAAGTTATCACTGAAGTTGAAAAAGAAATAACCAGTGTTCTTGTTGTCAAAGAGAGTTTCTCATCACCTGTGTATGATGATGAATCCGAAAATGAAAAAGCTGCTTTAGAAGAAGTCCATACTGAAATTGAGAAGGGGCAGCCTGATCCATTGGTACAGTTTGTTGATGAAGATATCGAGATCGAAGAGAAGTTTGAGAAAGAAGAGGCTTTTGAAGAGCCTCCCGGCGTTATTGAGGAGAGTGAAGATGTTGAAAGCTCAGATGAAAACATTGAAGAGAAAGTGCAACTTATTCAATTCAGCGAAGAAGTGGAGGAAGCTGTGGAGGACTATGAATGCCTCGAACCAAAAGACGAAAAACAGTCACCAAATCAGTCTTTTGAAGAAGAGGAAGAAGATAGTTCTGGTGAGCTCGTGGAGGAAAATGTTGAATTGATCCAGTTTTCCGAAAAAGATGATAAAATTGAGGAAGCTTCGTACGAACGGCTAGAATCACCTTCTCCCGATGATGAAGAAAAAGAATCAGAGAGCTCAGAAGAAAATGTCGAACTCATACAGTTCTCCGAACAAGACGATGGTATAACAGAAAAAGAAGACGTTCCCAGTCAGTTTTCTGAGGCCGGTGAAGAAGAAAAATACGAAGAAGCCTCAGTGGAAGTTGTCGAAGAAAGTGTAGAGTTAATACAGTTCTCTGAAACATCTGAGGAAAGTAAGATTGTTGAATTCGATGATGACTCTAAGGAAGTGCTTGAAGACAGTAGTTCCAGTGAGGAGAAAAGTGTTCATCTGGTGCAGTTTACTGAACATGAGGACAAGGAAACCATTGCTGCTGATCAAACTGATAATCAAGTCGAATCTTCATTACCACCTCTCGACGAAGCAGAAGTGAAGAGTGAAGGAGAGCCCGTAGAAGAGATAGGAGTGCTGATTCACATATCTGAGGAAGAAGTTGAGATTCAAGAAGAAGAAATAATTGAGGAGGAAAGGCGCGTGGCACCGTGTATTCCATTACTTTTAACAGACGACGAAACCACTAAAATGGAACAAAGTATAGAAGATGAAGCTGAATTGTCCACTTTAAAAGATAACAGAGAAGGCGACTTTATTACAATAAACGAGCAACCACTTGCTTGTTCAACGCCAATATATGCAGCTGACGAAAATGAGGAAGTGGAAGAACATTCTAGCTTTGATGATTCCACTGAAGCCGGTTTTGGAGAAGAGTATGACGATATCGAAAAAATAATCGCCCATGATACATCTGATTCTCATTCAATTTTGCAAGAGTCCTCTGATATGAGCCGCAATGGATCTTTTTATCATGTAGAGGCAGACGAAGTTGCAACAAGAGCAGTTGCAGAAGTGGAGGACCTTGAGGATTCAGTTCCATCACCACGCCAGGAACCTGTGGTAGAGGAAGTCATCCCAACAGAAAAGGAAACTACGGAGTGTTTGGATTTGTCACCATTAGAAATTGTTCAAGATCAAGAAGAAGAAGCACTTAGCTATCAAGATCATATATCACCACCACCAACTATCATAGCAACAGAATTCGTCGCCGATGAAGAGGAAGAAGGGTCCGACGAGGAGTATATACCGAACTTTGATCATCCAAGAACATACATGGTTGAAAGCAAAGAATTAGTAATTGACCGTGCATCAACGGATTCCCAAACTATTGACACAGTGGACAGCAGTATAGACAGTGAAGCCATCATTGATGCCGAAGAACCCTCTGTGGTATCAGCTACAAGTGAAATGTCTGAGGTAATTATTCAAGAACCTGGTCAACAAGAAGTGATAATAATCCAACAATCAAAAGTGATCCACAGCCAAGACAAAGATTTCGATGACCTTGAGGAGAAAGAAGACCAAGAAAGAATTCAAAAGAAACGGGACAGCATGGAGGAGGCCTTCCTTCAAGAAGAGATAGATACCCAACAAAGTGAACCAGAGATTTCGGAGACTTCTGTTATAACTGAGACCAGGCGCGAGGAAAGAAGAACAGAGACCACTTTCACCACGTCGGCAACAACAACTGTAGTCACACATCGAGAAGATGAAGAGCGACTTCTCTGGGAAGAAAATGCAACCAGTATAATGCAAGAAGATGAACTAAAACTAGAAGAGAAAGAACCTGTTCAAGAAGACATCGAAGCCGATGAAGCCATGACTGAAGAAGCTTTCAGAAGCGAACAGTCAAGCAAATCAGAAGATTCTTTCGATGGACCAGAACAGGACGATGACACAAAACAAGAAGGAATTTACATAGAGGAAGTTGAGATGTCAAAGGTCGAGTCGACGTATATAGAAGAAGATTCAGAGCCCCAGGAAAGTGCCCCTACTGATTTGGACGTGGCTTTCTCTGAGGAAATCGAGGTTGAAAGAGTCCCTGAAGTTGAAGAAGAACCTACCACTGTTGATCTGCATGAAGAAGAATCCGACGAAGAAGAAAAACTGGAGGATGTTTACAGCGAAGAAGTAGAAATACAAAAAATGGATTATGATGACAGCGATGTATTTGAAGAAGAAGTGGAAATTAAAAGAGTAGACGAAAACCAACAAGCTCTACAATATGAAACAAAAGAGAAAGTCAGCGTTGAAGTTTATCAAGAAGAACTGGAAGTTGCTGCCGAAGAGACGGAAGAAGAACAACCAGTCGAGGTCGTTGAGGAGGATAGTGAGGAGATTCTACTTGCAGAACCTTTACCAGATGAAACCGACACTGATGAGGAACAAGAAGACATTCCTCAAGAAGAATCAGAAGAAATCATACGTGCAGAACCAGTTGAAGAAGAAGAGGCTCATATAGAAGAAGAAGAGTATCTAATGGAAGAAGAAGACCAAGCAATACCGCAAGAAATCGAAGGTACAGAGGAACAGACTGACGTTAATATATACGATAACAACAACAATCAGTCAATGACAAGATACTATGTGGATTTCTCCCCTGGTGGGAGTTTTGAGCGCGATTCCACAGCCAGTGAAGAAGGCGAGTACCCAGAGGTGTATAGACAAGGAGAGCCGATGGAAGAAGACATGGAAGAATTCATCCTAGTTAAATACGGTGAACACTCTCACTCGGAATCATCCGCTGAGGATGATCTCTCAGATCATCGTGAAATGTACGTTATTCCAGAGGAAGATTCAGAAGACAATAATCGCGTCTCTTTAGAAGAACACCAAGAACAAGAAGAGGGAAATGGTGAAACAGTGTTCTACGAACAAGGTTTTATGAACCCTGCTCTGGAAGACATTCGAGAAGAGGAAGAAGATGAAAAAGAAAAGCAGTCGACTACAGAAGATGACATAGAAGAAAAGCTCCAGCTTGAAGAATACGAGAGACTCGAGTCGTTTGTAATTCTGGAAGAGAAATTGAGCCAAGTTGAATCAGACGAGGATTTGGAAGAAGTGACAAATGGAACTGATAAGAAACGTTCATCAAGTGACGAAACACTAAACGATGATGATGAACTTGCGGAAACCGCGACAACATCATCAACCCTAAAAGAAGAGCTTACTTTAAAGGATCACAGTGGAGACGAATCAACTGGTGAGCTAGACAGAACATTAACGGAGACAGAAGAAGTCATTGACCTTGAAGATGGAGGAGTTTTAAGTAAGCGTACGACCCGTGAAGAGACATACTCGGTTGAAGAAGATGAAGGAAGCGATGACGAAGATGACAAAGATAGAACTTTAACTAGAAAACGAGTCTCCAAAAAAGTGATCACGACAACAACTACAAGTGCTACTCATGTGACAAGAATACCAAGCGAGGATAAAACAACCGGCTCAGATAGTGAGGAAGAGACAACTTTAGTTCAAGTGACTCCCAAGGAAGAAATTACAATCATTGATGAGCCTGATGAAGAAACAAAACCAGAAAACACATCATCGATAGAGACCAAAGAAGAGACTATCGAATTAGGAGATGGAGGAATAGTTTCAAAATTAGTGACTCGAGAAGAGACGTATACTTTTGAAGGAGACGAAGATGGTGATGACGACCACTCACTGACATCGAGAACAGCAACCAGAAGGATTGTAACGACGACTACAACCACCACATCACGAACCACGCAGTTGACAAGTGACGAGCCTTTGAGCCTATGCTCTGGAGAAGACGATGATTCTAACAGAGTTGAGGAGAGCAGCACTTCTTCTGAAATGCATGAAACGGTCATCAAAAGCAGACAAAGCGGAGAAGATGCGCTCTACCAGACTCCAAAGAGAGAATTAAGCCGGGATAGCTCTGGTAGTTTTACTGACGTTTGTGCGGAATCGTTGCTGAAACGCCGAGGATTTCAACAACGTTTTGATTCGCACGATAGCGAAGGACATTCATCAGAAGGGGTCAGTTCGACCACTGACTCCACTGGAGAAGATCATATCTCGGACGAAGATTATTCTGGTAAAATCACAAGGATCTTTCACTTTTAGCACATCTTAACTTGCACTTTTAATTGTGTTTCTCGCTAACCCTCACTAACTAGTAACCCTAACCCAATCATGTCCACATATTTTTTTCCATTTGTATGTGTGTTTATTGCTCTGTCTTCCCTAAGCAGATGTGTTTCATTTTCATTAATACTACCAGAATTCTTTCTTTATTGCCTTTCTTTCGATGTGATATTCCAGAAAACTAGCCAGTTAGAACCTGTTAGTCAACCAGTTACGTAGCTGGAATGACCATTATGTGACATTGGCTATTGGCATTCCAGACATTGGCTTCGGACCACATTTATCCTTATTCACCAAGTCAACGATTTCTGTCCAGGTTCTAAACGATTAGTTTCCCGGAGAAGCCGCGATACACCACTGGGTACTCAAGCGCCCGCGAGTGGAATTTTGTTGCTGAAGAAATATCTATTTCTGATTGTTTATTGGGACATAATTAACAATACTAACAGATTAACTACACTATTAACACATCTTTTGCTTATTAAATCACTAATTTTATGGGTTTAGGTTTAGACGAGTTCCAAATTGACTGCATCAGACAACACAACATCTATCGTCACCAACATCGAGCCTGCAGACTTGTGTGGTCCAACGACCTAGCGAAAGGTGCCGCCGCTTGGGCTGACCACTTAGCCGAGACCAACACTTTGGAACACAGCACTGATAAAGAGTTTGGTGAAAATCTAGCGTGTGCAAAAGGCTACGACTTGCGAGGGGACAAAGCAGCCGAAATGTGGTACGACGAAATTAAAGACTACAATTTCGAAACTCCGGCTTACAATGCGAAGTGTGGTCACTTTACCCAGATGATCTGGCGAGAGACCAGGGAGTTTGGCGTTGCCAAGAGCACTGCCGCCGATGGTGCACAGTACGTAGTGGCAAGATACTATCCACCGGGTAATGTAGTTGGAGAGTTTAAAAACAGCATCAGAAGAGCGAGAGGACAAAGATCGAGTGTGAGAAAACGACGACGATCAAGTACAAGAAGAAAAACCAGTCATACCGATGGTGGCGACATTTTATCGAGACAAGGTTAGTAATCATTTAAACGTGTTTGGACCAAATTTGCTGTCCTCATGAATGCCTGAAATTAGAATAGAAGGGTAAGAAGGAGTAAGAGAACTCCATGCCCTCCATTTCTCGAGCCTCTTAACTTTCTAGGAATTCTCAGTGCTTGTGCATGATGTTTTGAATATTGGCACTCCTCTGTGTGTGCATGTTTGCAATAATGGAATCCTCCATCCTCATGTGTGCATGTTCTGATTTTTGGTGCATGATTACCTAAATGGTCAAATGAGAAGGGAAAAGGAGAGCGAGAAAGCACACGATTAGTCCTCTACTCTCAAAATCAAACTCTCGATTGTCTTGTGCATGATGGAACGAGTTATATGTCGTATCCATCGACATACAGTCATTCTTAAATGGTACTTTACCTTCCCCAATAGGACAATAACATGACTTTTGGAGGGCATATTATCATTATCATCAATATACTAGGCTGTCGCGCGATGCCTTCTCAGCCAGTCAGCAACAGGGCTGCAAATGTATTTGCGGCCCGTCAAATTCAATTTTCGCCCGCTGAACGGCGCGTTTTCAAGAGGGCAGTTTGTTATTTGGCCTAGTATATTGATGATAATGTTTAATTTGCAAATATGTTTGAATGAGAACTTTCAGGTGAGAACTCTATAATTATCACGTGATCCTAGTATCATGTTATTGACACAACTGTTTTTGTATTAAACTGTTTTATTTTTATATCTTAAGTGTTTTGTAGTACGTATAACCGTTTGAGGATGACTGTTTTAGCATGTTAACGACTTTATGTATTACTAGCTTTACAGTGGAACCCCACCTTACGCCCCGTTAAGACGGCCTTGTTTTTTGCCTAACAAAAGTTAAATCAACATTTGGTCCGTCGAAAGTTCACTTGGCCAACCCCAGTATGGTTCCACTGTACTTGTTAGATTCATTTCACTGTCTTTGTACTTGTTTTGTGTGCAATCGTAAGTTAAATATGAATAGTTTTAATGTTAAATCAGCTGACGAACCGCTGACCACTGACTGACGTAACGAGCTGTCCTGACTGACTTTCAAGTTTTGACTTAACAGCATTTAACACTTTGTTTCCACAATTACCTCTAAAAATTAAATTCTTAATCACTCTCTCTAATGAGCAGTATTTTTGATAGCGTAACGTAATCTGTCAAATGGATTTAAAGGCATATAATTTCTGCATTAAAATAAGCAAGCTGCACACAGATAAGTACTAAGGATGCATGTTGCATACACAGTTTTCTTCTAGGGGTCTCGCAAACCTTGACACTCTTTCTAGAATTTCTTTGTTTTCTTTTTTTCTTTTTTCTTTTTTCTTTTTTTTTTTTTTTTTTTTTTCTTTCCTTTCCTTTTTTGTTTTTTGTTGTTTTTGTTTTTGTTTTTCTTTTGTTTCATTTTCCTTTCTTTCCACGTCTCTCGAGTTTTGACTCATTTACATTCTGTTTCTTCCATTCTCACTGGGTTTTTTTTTTCTTCATCCGTTTATTCTGTTCGGTTTTCGTCTTCCCGCTTTCAATTTCTCTTTATTTCTTTGCTTCCTTTTTTTATTATTTCTGTTTTTGACTCCTGTCATAATTTTTCTTTTCTTTATTCTTTCCATCCTTCCTTCTATCCTTTCTTCTCATAACTCCTTCGATCCTTTCTTCTTCTTTTCCAGCCAACTTCACATTCTTCTCTCCCTCCCTCCTTTCTTTCTTCATTCCTTCTTTCCCCTTTCTCTTCTTGTTCCTTCGTTCTAGTGTTTTCCTGATCCAGTGGTTTGCGAGGCCACAACACTACATCAACATTAGTTCACTAATTTCCCCTTTGTGTGTTTGTAACAAAGGGTCCATGTCAACTCGATGGTCTAAGGTCCTCCAAGACACGACCAAATCTCTAGAAACACTCAAGAAACAATCACTCAGCAGCATCAGGCTTGTTTTACTTTTATTTTGTGTCATTTTTGTTGGTTTTGTTCTGCTTGGCTTTGTGTCAGTCTAACTATGACGATAAGATACGTCGTGCTTCCCCAACAATAGAGTACGTCATTGTCACCATGACAATAGGATATACGTCATTGTCACCATGACAATAGGATACGTCATTGTCACCATGACAATAGGATACGTCATTGTCACCATGACAGTAAGCTACGTCATTGTCATTATGACAATAGAATACGTCATTGTCACTTTGAAAATAGTATTCATCATTGTTACCATGAAAAAAGAAAGGTTGTTACCATGTCAACAAGAAACGGCGTTGTTACCATGATAACAGGAAACGTCATTGTTTCCATAACAACAAGAAACATCACCTTGATACTACATGTATGCCATAAAGCAAAGCTAACTCTTCCATTTTCAACAGAAAAGTTCAAGAATGAATGCGTTGTGAGTCAAAACTACTACCGCTCGTTACACGGTGCCCCAGCTCTTCAGTGGTCCACTCGGTTATCAATGGAAGCACAGAACTTCGCCGAAAAGTTAGTCCGTAGTGGTTCGTTCATGCACAGCGGTGATAAAGAAGTTGGTGAATGCCTTGCGTTCTCGTTTGGCTTGGAACTGTCAGGCCGCGACGCCGTCGACTCGTGGTACGACGAGATCGTCGATTACGATTATGAATTTCCTGGTTTTACTTCTCACACAGCTAACTTTACTCAAGTGGTTTGGGAGGGCACGAGGGAGTTTGGAATGGGCAAGGCTGTTGGTGAAGATGGTTCGTGTGTGGTGGTAGGAAGGTATTATCCGCCCGGAAATCAAGTGGGGGAATTCCAGGAAAACGTCAAGCAAAAACAACCAGGGTATTTCTAGTTTCCAAGAATGGGTAACGGCAATACGAACTGGCCTCTCACGACGAATGTCGTGAAAGGATTGACCCCACCATAGAACAAGGTGTGATTGATTTTATAGGGTTTTATTTGACATTATAGAGCAGGACTTTGAAAAGTTCGAGCGTTGGCGAATCTCAGTGTTGTGATTGGATAAAACGTCGACCAATCAAAATGCTTAGACACGGAACGGCGCTACAACTTACATCTGCATTAACACAGATAACGTACGAGATTTGAATAACACTGAACTGTCTTAAGACTGAAACCATATTAATTTTCAAACCATTTCGAAGCTCTTTTGGGGGAGGAGCTCACCAAAGATGCTTGTAAAGGCATTTTTCTCGATATATGAACGTGCACGAACAAGAATGGATTAATATATTAATAATGAAGCTTTACAAAGCTTTAAAATATAAAGTGTACTGAGCTTAAAGCTTATATAAGATATTATTAGGTATTATTATAAATTATGTGAAATGCGTCACTAATAATGCCTTTGAAGAAATAAGAAACTTGTAATATTTTTTCATTCTCTTTTTTGTTGGACTGGAGCCGAGGATTGAGGCCGATTTCCTACCAAATTAAAATAAGTGGGAATTGTTTTGAAAATAATTCAAAATTATTCTTTAGTTGTATAGAAATAAACTTAATGGCCAATTTGGCTTCTCTGCTGACTGTAAGAAATTCTAAAACCATTGAAGTGCCACTAGCACTTAACTGGCTTTCCTGGAAATAGAACACTTGATCGGCTTTTGAAATTGTTATTTTCAAAATAGATACAATGCGCGCCACAAAAACACTTTAATTTTTGCGATAAAAATTTAATGCTGAGGAATTTTTACAAATTTTAGGATTATTTTTTAGAGTGAAAAACACTTGATTGACTTGTAATGTAAAAATCAAATATTTGTTTATTTATCATCAGCTATTTATTACAATCATTAGATGATGGAATGTTATAATAAAAATTAGTTTGTCTTGCAAGAATATTAAAATCTAAATGAGAATTATATTGAGGTTGGTGCCATAGTGTTAACGAGTTTTCAGTCGAACCTCCAAAACCTTACCACCCAAAAGGTCTGGTCGTTTTATGGGGGTCATGGTTTCTTACAGGAATCGCGCACGCTAAATAGAAGGAAGAGCAGTTGTAGGTCACATCAATCCAGATATATTTGAAAACCCATCTCCTTTTGTCCGTTTTCGAACATTAGATAAACGAAATGCACCGTTTAAAAGTCTCCCTTGCAGCCTCGTTTAGTCTTGTCACGCAACGTTTTAATCTCGTCACACAACGTTTTAGTCTCGTCAAAAAACGTTTTAGTCTCGTCACGCAACACGGCTGCGAAAGAGACTATTTTAGCTAAACGCAATGCCAAAACGTATCGAAAGTTATACGTCTTCATACTCTGTGACCTAAGCCTTCCTTTCTGCTAGCAGCGTAACGTTTTCAATGTGGACGGGCCCTTAGAGACCAATCATTGCTTCTTCATTTTTGGACGATACATGAGCTCTATTTGTTGTCTTGCTGTCATGAGGCTCGCCCCTTCTATAAACAAAATGGATAATTAAGTCATAAGTTACATTAAGCTCCTCAGCAGGTCTCTCCAGGTTGCTAGTTGAGAGACCTCCCACCTTTCTCCTCTGCATGCACAGGAAACCCAAACTCGTGAGCAGCGTCTATGATGTTCAGCATATATGGTCGTGACGCAATGAGAAAATGATCACATGTATGATAAAGTAATCGATTTCATTTGAACCGCCCCCCCCCCCCCCCCCCCCAAAAAAATGAACAAAATATAACAGCGAATTTTGAGTCTACAATTTTAGGCTTGTGTTTGCAAAATTAAGAAAGAAAATCAGTATTGACTTACTTCTTACTCCGCCTGCTATATCATTATCAACTTTTTCATCAGATTCGTCTTGTGGAACCCAATGCAACATTCTTTGGAATGCAGCTGTTTGGAAACATAAATTGGTACAATCGATAATTGCTTTTGGAGAACGATCCGGTTCTTACATCTCATACATATTATGGGTTTTCACGTGCGAAACGGGCAAAACATAAAACGTGGATTTGGAGCAGGTACTTTGATGGGGTAACTAAAGACCAGCCAGCGGAGTTCGTAATAGTTTTGAATATAAAAACATTGGAACTATGATTTTCGCAAAGGCGAAAATGACTTGGATGGGAACAGTACGTAAGTACTGACTGCTAGCTGCATTTGTTTGATTTGATAGAACAAATCGGAGTAATGAACCATTTGTATGGGTGCTCGAATAAATTGGTCAATGGTGTGTAAGTCACCGTTCCCACTACAGTATTGATAGTTAAATGCACATTTTGTTTCATACTAAGTACACGGCAAGAGCATGTATACAATTTGTCTGCGCATGTCTGTGTTTTGGGCTTGAAATTCATTTGCATATCGAATGCAAGAAATTTTATGTTGACACGGAATATTTGGCTGGCTATCTCGTTCTTCAAAATTATGTTCAACTACCGAAATATCAAGACAACTGAAACATGAGCAGTCTACCTACCGCTAGTGCGCTGTGGATAATTATCCAAACTGAAGGCACTCCAGATGGGAAAATATCGCGCGTCAAAGTCAGTAGAAAGTTGTGAGAAGGACCAGAACTCCGCACTTTCGAGTAATATTGTGGGCGCTAAATTTACATGTAAGGTACGTTAAGCAGTGGAAGCCATTAACAACAAGTTACTGTGTAGATTAGAACCGATAAGAGTATTTTAGACTCCATCGATCGTTTAATAATTAGCCATGTTTAAAGTTAAATTTTTCTGTGTAGCCACATCAAAACAAGTAAAACCCTGTTAGATATCTCAGCTTGTATTGTCGCAATCTTTGCCTTGGATTACCGCATCTCGTTATTCTAAAAAAACGTGGCGCTGTTTGATACACAATTTGAAGAAAACTTTGTGGTGTTTCGCCTGTGTTCAGCCAGAACAAGTATCTTTGTTGTGAAATCATGGTAAAAACATCTCTACCATCATAGTCATGACCATGGAAATGAAAGAATAGTCTGTCCCGTAGCGTCAATTGTGATAAAAGTGGTGGATTTATAGACATGACCAGCAACATGAATTGATATAGAGCCATGATTATAGTCATTGCAATTCTACATATCTCTTCATCATCATCCCCCTGTTGTAGGGGTGGTGGTATTAGCAGAAGAAACTGCAGAATGCTAGAAAATAGTGTATACAACACAGAGACAACATCTCACGATCCATTGCGATAGATAATACAGAATGTGTTTTGAAAATGATCTTTATTGGTGTCAGAACGTTTGCCATGTAAAACCAGCAAGTATGATATGATGTGAAGGATTAGCTCCTATTATGGCATCCCATGGTACAATTTAAATGCAGTATTGCAATCTTGATCCGCCTTTTGTTTATAGTATCACCTCTTCTTTATTTTTTTGTTTCGCCTGGTGCATTTCTTTCGTGCAGTATGCATGTGTGTGCACGCTTTAGCATGACAAATGTGATGCAGCGAGAAAGAGTATAAAAGTCAAAAAGAAGTGATGCATACCTCACAATTGCAAAATGTGCGCTTTTTGGAGGCCATTTGATGCGAGTGACGACGATGAGTATTTTTCTAAGTCTTTTGCAGATCAAACCAACCAAAAGCAAAAGCGATTCAGAATTGGCGAAAAGGAAAAGGAAATTATCATGGATTCCTACCTAAGGAACGGAGATCAATGGAATAAGATTTTACAAGATATTCATCAAATAATTCATAAAATACCGATGGTAAACGACGAATTGGTGGATTTTAATTACCTAAAAGAGGACGGAAATAAGGTTCTTAGACGGGTCAAAAGGATTGTGCGCGAGGAAACGAAGGTTCAGGCGAGCGATGATATTTCAAAAAACGCAGAACAGCAATGCGAACGCACAACGCGAGTACCACCGACCTGAAAACACCTTCAGTGGCCCCCAAGAGGAAAAAGTCTATGAAGAATACAAAGCTGGTCCTCTGGTAGAGAAGCAAATGAGATACGCCACAAAGTACACACCAGAGCAGAGAAGTAAGAGGAAATTAAGCCTACTAGTTTGTTGGTACTGACGAAAGTGATGATGAGACAGAACAACATGAGTTACCTTACAAGAAAAACAAACCAACAATACAAGAAATCGACAGCGATAATGAAGTTAAGACATCCAAAACCAAGAACAGTAAGAAGACGATGAGAGAAGTAAATTACGAGGCACAGATGGCGCACAAGAACATTTACCCTGGACTCCAGGGGTTTATTATTCGCTTTCTTTAGAGAGTTCTTCTCTTGTACGCGAGCGCCGAAGGTGCGAGAAGCGAAAATAGACTGTCCTATCAAGTAAAAAACGTCGGAAGGAGACGATAAACCCCTGGAACCCAGGGTAAAGAACATTGTGCGCCATCGTGCTCTGTTTTGAAACGGGTTATTAGTTGTCCTGCTGTAACCATCTCTGTCATTCATTGCTCTATTCCGTCAAAATCCGATCAACGTACAAGAAACTGTACAAAACTCTAGTAGGTATTTTAATTTAATATCCCGTTTAATATGCCAGTACTATTAGAACCACAAACAGCAAGTAATCTATTACTGTCAACTACGAATACCGAGGTACCCCAAATTTGCTCTTCCAAGGGTGGGATTAGTGAGAGTGCCAGACTTGATGGTCTCCAGAGAAAGAGTACTATTGGTGGTGGTTTTGAAGATGTTCTCCTCTCCCTGGTATATCAAATAGTCGTAGTAATAGCTGTCAGTTTTATTTATGGAGCCCGTCACAGCAGGACAACTAATAACCCGTTTCAAAACAGAGCACGATCTGTCATCGCGACGGGATCGTTTTTCAAATCTCTAGCAGCTCCTTTGACCATTCGTCTGCCTGGATAATTGGATTAAGTTGGCAGTACCTAGGGCAATTTGTTTACCCAACGATGACAGACTAACCTGCGTCTGGTTTAAGGGGGAGGGGAGGGGGAAAGAAAGGAGAAGGGAGAGGAGAAACCGCCTGCCCGAAGACTAGTATTTTTCAGATCCGCCTCTTCCGTTATAACACCTCATATAAGGTGACCCGCTTTATTTAGATCAAGAAGACGAATTTTCTTCTTGTCAACAAGAGACAATAAGTCAATAAGAGACTGTTACTAAGAGAGTGCGTTACACTGATACGTTAGATTTGAATTTCAAACTGCTCTCAAGTTACCCCATGTAATCTCCTCTCAGGTTACTGGCATTAAACCAGAATTAAACAAACAACTACAACATTTCAAATCAGCCTTCAGTGGTTAATTGTTTTGTCTGGTGCCTTTATTATGTTATCATTTAGTTGTCATTCATAGTATATCAGGTTACGTACTATATATATAACTAGGTCTATGAAATTTTGTAATCATATCTTTAGTCTACTGAAGATGGCATGTGAAATGCCGAAACATGTTTAGAATAAAAAGTTTGATCGTATATTTGAAGTGTATTACTGGCATTTACGATTACCGGAAACTCGCTATTATTAGCGTCTCGTTTCAAATCTCAACACAGGAAACCCAAAATACTAATTGATTTATTCTTTTATTTATGACTCTTAAAAGCCGGGCTCCCTGTGCCTGGGCATTTGATAGTCTCCTTTGCAGACACTAGTGAAAAACGTCTGCGCATGCGTGCATATTACGATGTTTTCTTAAGAAATGTTTGAGTTTTAGCCTGAAATGAAATGCTCGTGTTCTCGGTGTATACATAAAATTTCTCTTGTATACTTTTGTGAGACAAAGATATTGTATTTATGAAGACATTATGTTAATACTGGCCCTAAGTTTCAAGAATTGATCTTAAGTTTTGACATTTTGTGAAAACCATTGTTGAAGGCAAGCGTAAAAACGAAATTAAATTTGCATAATTTACAAAGGCACGAAGACTTGACTACGAGCATGCGCAGACGTTTTTCACTAGTGTCTCCTTTGCAGCCTTTTTTTGTGTCGTCACGCAAGGCTTAAACTCCCCAAAGTCTTGCGTGACGACACAAAAAAAGGCTGCAAAGGAGACTAGGCATTTGACTACCCCAAACCATTTCCAACGGCAAAACTTAATCCTCTCTCTGATTGGCCTCATTATAATTTAATTATAATGAGGCCAATCAGAAGCGTTTGTGCGGTTGAGCTCGATTCGTCTAAAATTACAAGTAAACAAGTTGACCCCACGCATTGCAACACCTCTTGAACAAAGCGAACGGACACGCGAAAACCTTAAACAGAAACAGAAGCTGGTTGTATCGAAAATTATTCAGAAACAAGATGTGTTTGCAGAGCTGCCCATAGGATTCGGGAAAAGTTTGACTTTAATACCAAATCTTGCCTGAATCTATCGGTGTGCAGAACTTGACAAACAAACATATTAAACTGTCATAGCATCCAAGCGATAATTGAGATGTGCCAGATATTTTTGTTATATGACCTTGTTTACGTGATATCCCTAATAGGATTAAGTTCTGCCGTTGGAAATGGTTTGGGGTAGTCAAATGCCCAGGGCGTCCTTTTCTCCTTTTCCTTTCCTTTCCTTTCCCCTCCCCCTCCCCCTCCGGTCCTTCACCATCAGCCAGTAGCCGAGCATTTCTTGGTAGACGTTTCTGACCATGAAATCCCATACTGGGTAGATATCGGTATGATGTTGCATCATTAAGATGACCAGGAAAGCTGTATGTAAATAAATAATTAATAAATACAATTAGTTTTGGCTAACATGATTGCCGACTTGAGGTTCATGAGTTCAGCAGTGGGTATTTATTTTTCCGATATATAGTTTACAGGGCTCAGTATGGGAAAAAATAACTTTATTACCGAGAAACAAGTAGTACTATCATGCCATCAGCATCGACAATCATCTGCGTTGACATAAAATGCATCTTTTTGTCGCCGCGGTAAAATTCGGCCTGTAATCTTCCAGTTGGTCGTCGTATTCTGTGTACTGTGCCGTCGATGCTGCCAACTGAATTTGGATAGTGTTTCCACTGACAACGTCGACCATTGTCGGAGATTGTGCCAGGTAACAAATCTTCGAAAGTGAAGAAATAAAATTGGTACGACGTGGTAGATCTCTTCATGGACAGTACTTTTACTTATTTGAAATATTGACGCCAGGGTATGGTAAGTTGGATAGATTCGCAACCAGATCATAACGAGTAAAACCCTGTTTTGCACATCTGGAATGCAGCGTCTTCGTCGATTGGAAGCTGGAATTCTAGGCAACATCCGAGGCTTTGTCACGCCTTGTGCTACTGTCTGAACAATGCTATCCAGGGTATAAGGAGTTTCACCAGTGAGCCACCAAAAATTTCTAGTACTTCTTTCAAGTTTCCTCCATACATCTATTCCGGCGTCTCTGTGAAATATTATTCTTGGAAACAGTAATTGTATAAGTGGAGTGGAAGTTGAACAAATTTGTAGTGCTGCAACAATCGTTGTTATCAAGTTGGCCAATGGAGGAAAAGGTGGTGGCAGAGGGTTGCCAGGGACTTTCAAAATAGCAATATCTAGAACAGATATAATAGTCGAAATAGTGCTAACTAAAAAATTCGGAAACGGAGGCGGTAAATCCTGATGTACATTCATGACTATTATGCATCAAATACTAAAAAATCCTTACAAGGAATTCTGTCAAAGCATGCTGCATGCCTATTAATTATATGTGAACTCGACTGATCAAACATAATTACTTGGACCCATTGCGATACCTTTTTAGTTACCCTCACAAGACTCACAAGGGGAATCGCGAAACGTCGAGTTCGGAGTCGAGTTCGAGTTCGAGTTGGACTTCGAGTTCGAGTTCGAGTTAATTTGGGTTAATATCAATCGGAGCGAGGAATGTTATATTCAAAATTGACGAAGTAATGTAGTCTATTAGAGATTGCTTATAGGTTACTTATATATTGCTTACAAATCGTTTTTACTTATAATGACAAAAAATAGAGAATAAAAAATGTCTTCTAAATGTGTTTTAGTTACTAGGGGAGCTTCTTAATTTGAAGCGCTCTTTCACATGCAAATCGAAATACAAATTGTAGTGACTTCTTTTACTGACATAGATAGAGATAATATACATATATCAGTTTTGAAATGAGTTAAATGAAAACAATAAAACAAAAGTTGTAGCAGAAGTTGTAGCGTGCCGATTATTTGAATACAGTACTGTACAAAGTGAATTAGTACAGACGGTACATTTTCACAGCTAACTCCCTTCGCAAGAGTAGGTTTTTGTCGATTTGTCGAGTCTCGAGGGTATTTGTCGAGGATGGAGGGTAAATTGGGTCGACAAATGAAAAAAAAAAAAAAAAACATTGAATTTATGGCAAATTTGACCATGATTTAATTACAGTCCAGTGACGTGCAGTTTTATAGTTTTGACTTTAGAGAGCCTGCAGTATAGTGCTCTTAATCGTATTAGTAATACGCTTGTATAAAAAAGTAGAAATACAGACAGAAGTATCCAACAGCTCACAGAAAGAACTTATCTAAGTAGGTTGCCGTGCGAGCGGCGGGAAACAGTGACCAGACTAAAATATAATAAACAGGTCTGAACATTGTGGTCGGTTCGTGCCATCCCGCAAAACTTCAATTATACGGTGAATTCAGGATTTCAAAAAAAAAGTAGCTGAAATTTAGCATAATTTAGTATTGTTTTGAACTATTCAGTTTATGTTGCACACTTTTAGTGTTTGCACTCGATTTAACACTATTCTATTTATATATATTTTATATTCAACTCGAAACCTAACTCGAAGTCCAACTCGAACTCGAACTCGAATTCCAACTCGATAGTTTGTGCCTCCCACTCATAAAGTAACAACAAGCTGGTATTAAACTTGACAATTTCTCGTGCAACTAGTGTCTCACCAACATCGGGTGTTGCGGCATGCAAGACGTGTTAAGGCTGATTTACACGCTAAGATTGTCGGCCCGATTTTTTTACAAGGTTTGTTTGGGAAAAGGAAGAATCGGCCCGATTCGCAGAAATCGGCTACAATTTTTTTTTTTTTTTGCATTCCCTTTTTCAATCAATTGATGTACAGTTGAGACAGAGCTGTGACAATGTTTGTTTTGAAATGGCTGTATGGAAATAACATTAACAATAACGATATATTAACATACGTTCATATTCCACAGTTGATCACTGTTGAAATAATAATAATAATAATAATAATAATAATAATAATAATAATAATAATAATAATAATAATAATAATAATAATAATAATAATAATAATAATAATAATAATTAACTTTATTTATCCACGGTAATTGTCTCAACATAGTTGGTTTTCAGGCAAGCCGTGCTTACTCTTGAATGCATAGAACTTTATATATGACTCCCGAACTTTAGGGACCATTCATTTTTTATCAGGGAGAGGGGGGCGGTGGAAATCTGGGGGGGGGGGCCATTCAAAAAAATCAGGCCTATAGAGGGGGGGGCACATGTAGAAGAATCAATGTCAAAAGGGGGGGCCATTCAAAAACATCATACCAATGAGCTTTAATCAGTTATTTTTAAGAAAGGGAAACAGAATAGAACATTTCTGAGTTACTACTTTACTGCCTATCGCTGAGCGGCTCGCGCTTCGCGCTCGCAAATTAAAATGTACTGATATTACAAAATCCGAAACTAGTTATATATGCTAACTACTCATTTACTGAATCAGAAATGTAGTACTTTTGAGTTACTTTCATGCCTTACTTTGACGAGCGGCTCGCGCTTCGCGCTCGCATAGTGTCGTTATTGTAAATGGTTTCTGAAAATGTTCTGCTTGCTCTCAGAAGAGCAAGGGCTTTATTCTTTACAGAAAATTGATCCACCCTGATTCCGAAACGAATCCCCATCTGATTCAGAATGCAGCCTACGGGCCTGTAAATGATCATGAAAAACGAAATAATCTGACATTAAAGTACATGGATTGCTAACATTTATACAACTGCAACAAACTTTTGATATCCTTTTAGGGACCATTCATTTTTTATCAGGGAGGGAGGGGAGCGGTGGAAATTTTTTTGGGGGGAGAGGGGGCGTCATTAAAAAAAATCAGGCTTATAGAGGGGGGGCTAGTTTTTCTTGTATGGACTCCTGCTGGAATTCCACCGCCCCCCCCCCCCCCCCCCCTTGATCCCTGATAAAAAATGAACGGTCCCTTAGATGTCCGAAAAACTCAAATTTTGGAAGTATTGAGAGTAAATACACAGCACAAAAGCTTAAATAACTCAAAAACTTGGTTAATTTGAACATAAAATTATGATGTCGGAGGAAAAGATAGAATTTAGAAGACAAATTCAAACGTTGTTGGTAATCACGGATTAACGGCCGCTCAGATTACACAGGAACTGCCCACAACATCAAAACCCTGTCCACAGAAACGGAGGCTGGTGACTTCAGTATAACGTAAATACAAAACTTCACTTGATTTCAGTATAATACATGAACTTACCTTTTTGTGCAATTTTCGTTAAATACCAAGTTAGGTTATATAGTGATGTCTCGCAAACCATGTGCTATATGAATGTCTCCCGAACCACTATAAGCTAAGTAGGCTCGAATTACATAGTTACATAAATGCTACCGCTGGCCTTGCATGAGTATTTACTCGTTTCGATGACGTCAAATCATTGTTCGGAAAATTCAAATGGTCGAGAGTATGGTCGAGTTGTATCCCAGCTATAGAACACAGGAAGCCCAACACCGTCCAAATTAGTGTTGCTACTCGCTTCGCTCGCAGCAATAATGCTCAATTTATGCCAATCTGTTCTTTGATATACGTTCTACACTTCTAAGAAAGTCTGACTTGCAAAGAAGAAGATGCGAACTGTCGCCCACTGCATTGTACTTTCGTCTTCGTCGGTGTTGATTAGTCTATAAGTTTCATTCGGTGAGTTCCAATTTTTACGCTAACTTTACTTAAAATATCCAACAGTTCTCTACAATCTCTTTAATGTTCCAGCCATTTCTACAAGAAATCATTTTGTTATGCTGGAGTTAGTTCAAGAATTAATGGTACAACAGTTTACCACAGCTTGTACAAAAAATTGAACAATAAAATACACGGGTTACAGGGTTGTTGTGCATGTGGATCAAAGTTTCTTTATTTGTAAATTCTTGCCACAAAGGATTGTTTGTGCCTGGGCGAACGTCAGGTAAAATCTGATAATGGTAATTGTGTGTTTCATGAAACTTGGGGTTTTTATTGAAAAACGTTTCGGGGATAAATGATTATAACTACTACAACTATTGGTTGGCTCACAAAATAAAAAGAAGATTTAGAAGAGAAGCTAAGTATGAAGCTAGTTCCACAAAATCTCGGCTCAATGCGTTGACCTCACTAGTGGGACGACAAACACTCAGTCCTCCCTCCCCCTCCCCTCTTTTTCCCTCCCCTCCCCTCCCCCTCTCCCCTCGCGCCTCTACGCAGGCTGTTTACATTGTCTACATTGCTTACGTGACATTAGATCAGATTACTGAAACTGTCTCAGTACCAACTGTCTATTTGACCCAAGTCAAGTGATGACACGAGTATTTGACTGAAGCTTCGAAAATGAAAAAGGTAGCAGTATTTCCAATTCAGAACAAAGCACTTTTAACACAAATTAAATCCATTTGGCGACTCTTATGAAGGATGCATGCTATAACGCTATAAATTCTATGTGTGAACACGACTAAGTTATTTGAAAAATGGGGATTCGATCGACAGATAAGAGTTTAGGTTTACACGAAAAAAATCTGATTCTAGCTATAAATTACTCCCAAACATTGTTTTGGTTAGAATGTGATGTCAAACGGTTCGTGATAGAGTTTTCCTTGCTTCCAAATTGAAAGACGTCATTTGTAGTGAAAAGTTGGACAAAAATACGATTTTTAGTTTTGACCTGCTGACCCCCCCCCCCCCCCGAAAAAAAACTGACATCAGACAAAAATCCGACACAAAAATACCGACACTAGCTTCACTTTGGTTCTTTCTACCCATGCCTATTTCTACCACACTTGGAGGTCTAAGGCTACAGTCACACTGATCCGGATCAAAACAGACAGACGGTTTGAAAATTCATTTTTTTTTTGATACACTTAGTCCTTCCATCCACACTAGTTTTACCCTCGTCCCTCCCCTCCCCTCCCCCTCCCTCCCTTCCCCTTCCCCTGAGAGGCTAATCCACACTAGCCTGCGCAGCGGCACATGGGGGGGGGGGGGGGAGTATGGGAAAAGAGGAAAAGAAGGGTAGCGGACTGTCCACTCTAAAACGGTCTTTTTCTCTTGTTGAAAAAAAGAAAGAAAAGAATACGTTTCAGTGCAGATGGCAGAAACGGAGAAAAAGGATGCGTTTTAACGATAATCTCACGGATTATAATAGTTTCATTTGTTTGTTGCATCTACAGTCGTTATTAAGAACATTGTCTATATTTTTAGTAAGGTAAGTAGTAAAATATCACATTTGTCCTGGTCACGTGGCTACGAAGAAATCGGGATAAATCTTTTTCGTGTATGTGTTGATTACGTGACAGATTTTTGAATATTTTAGCTACTATATGCCATTGTCGACAGGTTTCTAAAATCACGACATTATTTTTCTTCAAAACGCGCCGATTCTCCTACTGCCATAATCTTTCTCGCTTTATTTTATGCTCGCACCCCGATGATCAACTCAATTCCGCTATTCCTGACCCTCTGGATAACCTTTTGAAAGTGACTGCGTGGGACAAATAGATGTCTGCGCTAAGACGGGGTAGGGGGTATTAATTACTCGTGCCCAGGCCATAGGCCGGGAACGAGTTATAAAATACAAATGTTTTTTTCCTCTCGTCGTCCGTGAGAAGAGGCCATTCTTGCGCAATCGGTCACGTGATGCACTCCTGAATGGTTAAGAGCATAAGAAACAATGCCCTTCATTCATCACCTTTGAGCGCGTGCGAACTCTTCGTAGTGAAGGCAAGCCAGGAACTTTAGGAATGCAAGATGGCCAACTACAAAGAAAATAGCTTTCAGAGAAAGGCTCTTTCTGCAGTAGAACAATGTAATTTGGAGCTTTTAACTCGAGATATACCTATATACTTATAAGAGCTTCAGGATGGGCTGTTATTTTGAGCTTGATCTCCAATACTTTGACCAAATATCGAACTCTAAATGGAGTACTAGAAATGAAGCCCCCGGGTGAAGCCCTCGCGACTTTATTTATTCCTTTGGGCTGGAAATCTACGAATTTCTCATCCTACATGTTCCTAAACGAAGACACATAGAAGCAAGTCAATAATATTCCTCATTCAAGCATTCAAGAGATCTTCAAGAGAGGTTTTTGTACTGAATTTTAATATCAAATCACCAGACAATTTATACGTTTCTATTTGACCTCGCGTTTGGTCACGTAATGTCTTTTATTCATATGGGGTCATCCAGGTGAACGGAGATTTTAATTTCAACCAATCAGAGCGCGTTCAGCTTTTTTGCGACCGGTCCTCGTCCCCAGGCTACTTACTTCACGGTCGACGAGTATGTGAATCCGCCATTAAATTATTTTTCATCAAGATATGTGGTGAACAACTGTAAATTTATTCTTCTTCCTGCGTCTAACGTGTAAGTAATTATTGTACAAATGTTTGTAAGTTATTTAATAAACTTTTCATGTGGCAATGTGTACTGTACTTAATTCGTATTCCGTTCAGTTGACAAATATAAAAGTTATTAGCAAATTTATGCAGGTGTAGACTCGCCAAAACCCTCATATATACTACCATGTTGAAAAAAACCCCACATTTTTAAAACCATAGCCCTTATTTAGACTGCTGTAAAGCACGATATTCTGTTTGTAACCGATTTCCTTTGGGAGGCTCGCACTATCAACGCGCTCGCCTCGGTCAACTCTCAAAATCACGTATTTTTTTATTGCATTTTAGCCTAAAGTAAAATTCAAGTATTGTCACCAAATAAAAAGGCAAGATTTCGAGTCAAAATAAGTTTCGTAACAAAGATAATAGCGACGAAATGTGCTTACATACTCGCTTTAGGAGTGGAATATTTTCGCAGAATGATAAGTTCTTAGCTCCTTCAAAATATCGTCACGGTATTGCGTGACATAGTTTTGATCGCTGATAAAACGATGGCAAAGAGACAGGAACAGTCAAAAATTCAAGGGAGACTTCTTTTAAACTCTTTTGCTAAATTATGTGATTAAAAGCTTTCAGAAATATTTTTTCTGAAATTTTCGGTGTTCATCAAGGGAAAAAAGGACCTGGGAACCAGGGCCGGTCATTTTGTCCAATCCTGCTTTGCGCGCCGCGCTCACCGTTCACCTGGATATATAGAACATCCGAAGCATGAACGAAAAAATACACGATTTGTTATTGTGTCAAAAACGCCGTTGTAGAAGTCTTTACAGCAAACAATTGAGATACATAGTGAAATAAAAAGTTGAATAAACTGGTACTGTTCGCAAGTAATATTTTTGCATGTCGGAGATATCTAATACCGCTACCCTGCGAGCAGAGTCCCCCTTTTACGCTCGATTAGAAGGTAAAGGGGGACTCTGCTCGCAGGGTACTAATACCCATGCATGATAATAGAAGGACATGGCAACCACTAATAGCTGCTGACAGACAAATTGACTAATCAAATATCTTTAGTTTAAGTTAGCAGATTCAAAAAGGGTCTTTATGTTGCGGTTAACTATTTCCCGGAATGGTGAAGAAAGCGTGAAACGGCTCGGGGAAGAGTACGAACGTGGCCGGTCCTTGGAGCGTCTCCTAAAAGGGGCTCCCGGGGCACGAGTGAACGCACGTGTGCGTCTAGTTTAACAACGTGCTTTCTCCTAGCTGTCAAAATTTCACTTCAAGCGAGGAACGCCTGTGGACTTTATACACTTCTACATTGCATGTGAGGTAGGAATTTAAGAAGCTACACTGTCTGTGAGTTACCGATTTCCTAGATGATTTCAAGTCAAAATGTGCGATTCTTTCGTTTATATATATGCGGTAAGGCTGTTCTTTTTATTTAAAGCTAAAAAATCGTCCTATAACAAATGTGTTGCGCCCTGAATGAAAGTCGCGATCCGACCTCGAGTGACCGGTAAACGTTCATTGATCGGCTTTCATTCAAGTTAACAGTAAAAGTATTCGATTGTGCTAGAAATATTTTTATTTAGATGTACTGATGGTGCCCGATGTGAATCCCCAAACAGGGTTCCCTATACTTTTTTCGAGAATCGTGATCGATTGTGGCGGTTTATTCACTCCTGAAACGTTATCTAATTAGCATTTATCGTGATTCGTGATTCCTGAATCAAATTTTTTTAAATGCGGGTAAAACCATTTTTTTACTTAACGACTTAAACGTAAATCGTTAAAAAGTCAGATATTTTTGCGTGAACAGAGATGTATAGGGGACCCTTCCAAAACATCTATTCTCTTGTTTCCCAAATACTGGATTATTCATATTTGCATAATGTTATTTTAAAAGCAGCTTGTGTGCAAATAATTAGCGGGGACCGACAGCGAATAAATTTTTTATACCATGATAGAATTTAACGCAATCGGTCGCCAAACCAAAACGTTTGAACATTTAACAATTTTAAATTCATGCACACTTTAAAAAGATGCCTCCTCTCAGCAGCTATCATTTAAATGGCTTCCGGCATGGCTTCCGAGATTCTACAAACCATTTCAAAGCAACAAAAAAATCTAATTTTGACTGGCTTTTTTTACATTTCAAAATATCATTTTCTGTTTTATGTTAAATTCCTTTTTTATTCATTTCAGCTTTATGTGTCATTCTGCTCCAGCTGACATCAATTAAAGGTACTTACATGCCTCAGTAGACAGTGTCATGCAAAGTGCAAGGAATGTTTGGTATTTATTAGGCATTAAAGGTTGGAGGGGAAGCTTCTGTTGATATCTTGAAATACTTTTAAATTTATACCAGGTATGGGTGGATGGATGGATGGATGGATGGATGGATGGATGGATGGATGGATGGATGGATGGATGGATGGATGGATGGATGGATGGATGGATGGATGGATGGATGGATGGATGGGTGGATGGATGGATGGATGGATGGGTGGATGGGTGGGTGGGTGGGTGGGTGGGTGGGTGAATGGATGGGGTCCCAAAGAAAAAACAATTATAAAAAATACAAACACACATACAAGTTTTGTATGCTTAAGCATAAAATCCTTATCCTCACCCCAAGGGGCAACTAACTGACCATGACTTGAGTGTAGAAAAGGAAGTTCTTAGCTGAATTATACTGTAGCTCATCCACTTTGGGGACATTTAATCACTGATACCCCTGAATGCCATATGGTATACATATGGAGCCCAAGGACAACAGTGCTATTATGTAAGGAGGCAGCATGGCCAAGTGGTCAGAGCGTTGGTCTCGCAATCTGGCGGTCCCAGGTTCGATTCCCGCTCTGGCCACTATCTGAGACTGAATTTGTTCCGATTTCGATTAGTTCAAATTCAGTTTCTCGGCCATGCTTGTAATATAGCCAACTGGTTTGCCTCCTTGCCAGTTGGGATTCTTAAACACTTTATGTTTGATTATACTTGGCATTTCATTTCAGTTCATTTCAACTGCATTTGATTATATACATATAGATATTTGCGGTATATAAATCTTAAACATTATTATTATTATTATTATTATTATTATTATTATTCACTGATGGGTTATATCCTGTATAAAATTCGTTATTATTATTATTATAGCACACAATAGCCTTTATAGCTATTAATTTCAAGTATTAAAACCAATTTTATATAGGTGCTGATGTTTGTGGCAATAATAAAGTTGCAGAGAATCAATTGACATTGCAGTCCAATAGCTCGATAACCATTTTTACAAAGGATTATAAAGAAGCAGTATGCGCATGGAAAGTTACAGCACCTCCAGGATACAATGTAGACATTACCATTGATCAGTCATATTTGGAATTTTGACAATTGTGATACTGGAAACTTTAAAATCTATGATGGTGCTTCATCATCAGATAAACTTCTGGCTGAGTTTTGTAAAACCAAGCCCAGAAGTTCCACGTTCTCGACCTGTAAGGCTTTTTTCCAGTGGTGTAAATGCACGGCTAGAGATGAAGACTGGAAACTCATCAAGTGGCTCCATTGTGAAGTTTACTCTAAAGGCTGTCAAGAAACCTACTGCAAGGTACATGCAGTTATTTATCCCTACACCATAGAAAATACAACCTAATCAGAAAGCAAGAAAGCCATTGTTTATTTGGCAGTAATCAAAAATCTCTTACCATTGAGACATTATGGTCATATTTTGGTTGGATAAAATAGTTATACAGTGGTTTCTTGTAGCATTACTGTGGATATATCCCACTCGATCATCCCACTCATGGGATATTCCATTTCCACTCAAAGTTTTTGTATTATTATGCAGCTATTTCACAAAAGGTTGTTGGACAAGAAACCTAAAGCACACATGACTTGACAAAAAAGGAGTATGGGTAGATGAAATCACTTTTTGTTTTTGGTCTTGATTTTTAACATCAAAAATTAATGAAGTTCTTACCATGAATGCTTGTGGTTTTTGGCCTCACAATGCAAGGGAGCACGTATTTTTTTTGTTTGTGTGATTTTTTTGTTGGAAGAAATAAGTAAAAAATCGCAAAGCGCGCGCGAAATATGCCAGGCGTTCCTCGTTGGTTGTTGTTATCGTTCGGAGTTTTACCGGAGTTGAAGCGAAGTTGTGTGAGGCCGAGGACTTGGCGGCAATATTATAGGTGGAGGCAGTGGTGGAGGCAGGTGGAGGCTCCTAACTTACAGCCACTTACAACTTCGGCATAACTTCGTAGAGTAACTGGAGAAAATCGCCATCGGCTGTAAGTGTATGCGACAACAACCAACGAGGAACGCCTGGCATATTTCGATCTCTGATATCGCGCGCGCTTTTCGATTTTTCACTTTATATTTCTTCGAACAAAAAATCAACACAAACAAAATTTTGACGTGCTCCCTTGAATATGCTGCATAATTGCATCTGGAATAGTAAATTTGTCACTATTGCTGTTTGGGTACATTATGCTACAGTGTTAAATCATCTAATCAACAGATTTCCCGATGTTTATTTCACTCTTATGTTTTGAAAGGACTATTTTTTTGTGTGAAAATAATTGATTATTGTATAACATCAAATGCATTTCACATTATCATCATCACTATTTCCCTTCCCCCTCCCCCCCCCCCCTCCCCCCTTAAACTAGTTTATCATTTTTTCTTTCATCCATCTAGTTTGTACCAATGGTAATGTGTTTAAATTGGTTGCTTCTCCTGCTGAGTCAACCTTCACAAGTCCTTACTACCCTCGGGGGTATCAACAAAATGCTTCATGTGGCTGGCTCATTGAAGCCCCGGCTGGAAAAGTCGTGAAGCTAAGTTTCCCTGAACTTCTTGTTTCATGTCATGCGGGAGATGTTGTTGAAGTCTATGATGGTGAAAGTGACAAACCTGAAGATTTGTTTAAGAGTAGTTGCAGCTTCATTAAAAATTTTGGATTCCGACAGAATTATGTAATTCTCTCTTATGGACAAAAACTATATGTCAATTTTAAGACTGATGCTGAGTTGGATTCTTCTTATTATACTGGTTTCAGTGCTGTTTATTCAGCTGTAAATGGAGGTATGAATTAATCAAGTGCAATCTGAACTAGAGTCGTTTTCGTACTGAGTGGGAACACTGTACGGTTACGATACGATACGGTTACGGCATGAATTTCGAATGTTTTTATAGACATTACGGCACTGACACGGTCACGGTACGGCGCGGTAGGTTTCCCACTCATACGAAAACGACTCTATTAAGTTTTTAGGAATGAATTAAGATCTAACTACTTTAGATCCATATAGAGCAGATTTTGTATGAGTGTTAAACGGACCGCGCGCGCCGTGCCGTGACCGTGTCAGTGCCGTGATGTCTATAAAAACATTCGAGGTTCCTGCCGTAACCGTACCGCGCAGTGACCGTGCCGTTTTCCCAGTCATACGAAATCTGCTCTGACACAACAATGCTAAACAATACTAAAATGAATGCATGTTTGCGTCAACGCATTAGTATGGAAGGAACAAAGTGTTAATTCAACGCATCTTCTGGAAAGTAGATTTGTAATTAAATTTTCATTTCTTTTACTAGAAAAAGAATGTATCCCTGGTTCTTCAAGTCAAATTCAAGTTACCACTCCTACTGGCAACATATCAAGTCCAGGTTTTCCAAATCCCATTCCTAACGAATTTTTCAAGTGCACGTGGAGAATAAAGGCACCTGAAGGACGAGTAGTCAAACTCGACTTAAATACAGTCAATCTTAAGTATATGAATATCTTTGATGCTAGGTCGTGCAGACGTTCACTGAAAGTGATATCAAGCATTGGTCCCGAGTCGTATGAAGTTCTAAATGTTGACTGTAAAAATCAACTTTACACTACAATTGCGTCCAGTGGACGAAGGATGGAAATAGTATACAGCCAATTATCAAAGCACTACAAAAGACCCAAAGGTTTCAGCATGGATTTTTCTACAATACCTTTAGGTAATGATGGCAGAAGTGGTTATTCCTACAAATTTGGTTCACGTCATGCGCATTCGATTTTACACCAGATTTCTTGCAAATACACTGATCCCACCATCCTTAGACGCTGTTGCTACGTCGGACAAGACAAAACTTTTTATTAATATCAGACATTGCAAAACTAAATAACAAGCTGTTAGTTTTTGTAAAAAAAACTTTGATTGGTGCAACTACTGTCTTTGGCTGACCGATCGGTCTATTTACAGCTATCTCAAAAACGTTGTCCCGGTTCAAAGCAACAAGCGTCAAGCCATGTCCGAAATGAATGCTGGTCTTATTTTGTAATGTATGCAAATCAGACTGATTTCTATTGAACATATTACAAAAATTGAGCATTTTCACGTGCTTGTTAGTATATCGCACTAAATTCCGTTGGTAATAAGTCTGATTTGAATAGATTACCAGCACAAAACCAGCACTCATTTCGGTCTTGGCTTGATGCTTCTTGCTCTGAACCGCGACAACGTTTTTATGTGTCCATAATTGAGCTATCGTGCAGAGTTCTTAAATATCCCATTTCTTGACCGTGCCATGGTATATACCCAATGTGAAACATATGGATGCTCCTACTAATGGGTTCCTGAAATAAGTGTGTACATATATCGAAATTCTACTATTTTATATCAACATGTTACTGTGAACGCCGCGCGCCATGTCGCCAAAGACGCGCGCTTGAACCTATGCAGTCATAGAACGTTTCCGTAAGGGTTGCGTACGTTTCCGCGCACGTTGCGCACGTTTACACGCAACGGTTGTGCATCAAGACAGACATTTTACAAAAGTGTTGTTCTTCTTTTGATTTGCAGTGAAAACTGGTAGCTGTGGAGCTAATCGAGAAGGTACCATCCAACTGACAGGGGACGCTACTTCATTCAAACCTCGGCCATCATATGCCCCAGCTAACATGACCTGTAGATGGAATATTACCGTGTCCGCACGACAGGTCATTGAGTTGTACATTGATACGTTCAGTCTTGACAAAGATTGTACGAAAGAATTCCTTCGCATTTACGATGGGCCTAGCACCGCCAGCCCACTTTTAACAAGGCTCTGTACTTACGAAAAGAAGGACTTATTTTCTTCCAGTAATCATCTGCTAGTGGAGTTTGTCACGGCTACTGGAACTAAATCATCAGGGTTCTTTGCTTGGTATGCTGCAAGAATAGCTGCCCCAAAGCCCTATGCCTGCTCAGGTGATTGGAGGCGAGACCCCGAAAAGCTTACAACACCCGGCAAACTAGCAAGTCACCGATTTCCATTGAGGTACTCAAATAAGGCTTTTTGCAAGTGGAAAATCGAGGCGCCTTTTGGCTACTTTGTTAACCTAACTCTATCGTTTCTGTACCTCGAACCTGATCCCAAATGTAAGAAAGACTTTCTCTTGATAAAATCAGAAGGTTGGACGCTAGCAAATCTTTGTGGAAAGAAGGAAACGCCAGTTTCGTATCTTTCAAAGAATCATAAAATGGATTTGATATTCTGGACTGATGCTACTGGGAGATATCCTGGATTTGAGGGCTCGTTTGTTAGTTTGAAAGATCGTAAGTTTTTGAATGTTAGTTCAATGTAATATTCTTTCTCTCTCCTCTCCTCTTCTCTCGTCTCCTCTCGTCTCCTCTTCTCTCCTTTCCTTTCCCCTCATTTCCTCCTTCACTCACCAAGCTTTGACTTTTCTTGTCCTAGATTCCTTTGGAAACTGCACACAAGAATCCAAAAACAACATCATTAACATGACATCACCAAAGGACACTATCTTCAGCCCTCGTTATCCCAATAACTACCCACCTAACATGTTATGTACGTGGAATATAGAAGCTCCAAAAGACCACTTCATTCGCCTTAGCTTCAAAATAGTAAGGCTTGAACGGTGTGGTAGTTCATCGATCGAGATACGAGATAAGGCATCGAATAAGCTGGTTGGTCGTCTATGTGACTACCCAAATACGCCTTTTATTATATTCTCGTCTCAGTCTGGTTCTGGACTCGAAGTGCAGTTTAAGTCTAGCCCACGTGATAGGTTCACTAACGTGGGTTTTACTGCCGACTATGAGATTGTTCCACAATGTAAGTTGATGTTCATATCATGCAACATTTCGCACAACATTGTTGCAAGAACAACCCGCGCGCAACAAATTTTCTTTGCACGAAGTTGAAACACTTACTTTTTGCAACAAAGAAAATTTGTTGCGTACAGGATGGTATGGTAATACGAGCAACATTTGCTCTGCAACTTGCAATGTAACAATGTCGCGCGAAATGCTGCACGATTTTGATGTCCGTATTACCGCACCTTTACGGTCTTTTACTGCTCAAAAACATTCGAAATTCGAAATTCCTGCTGTAACCGTGCCGTGCAGCGGTCGTGCTGTTTTCCCAGTCACACCAAATCTGCTTTATAACTTATAGATATCACGGAACCGAAACGGCAACAGCACAGCGTCATCCGTTTCACACATATCATACTTCTTTGCAGGCCGGGGACGGATCGGAGCCCTAATGGAAAGAGTGGGAAGAGGCGCACTTGCTGCCTTCCACAATACCCATTTTTGCTGAAGCAGCACATAAGTAGATATTATCCTTGTAATATTCACTTTCGAAGGAAAAACATTGCTGATTTGTACCAGCACAAAAAACCTGATTGAAACACTGTAATTTCTAAACCTAACATAGCAATTTCTATTTTTTTCTTATTTTTGCTTATCTCTCATCAGTGCCCCAGTCGTTGTCCTGTGGTGAACATTCTCGCAACAATGTGCTAGAAGACTCCTCGTCCGGCACCATAGCGAGTTACGAATACCCTCTGAAATATCAAAATAACGTCCAATGTAAGTGGAAGATAACAACGTCAAGCAGCTATCGATTTAACATCAAGTTTGACTTCATGGACATTGAACCCAGCTCTGGTTGTAAAGACGATTACGTATTGATAAGAGACGGTGCTTATCCCTTTAGTGATTCCATGGGTCGCTTTTGTGGAAACATGAAACCAGATTCACTGACGTCCAGCGAGAGTGCAATATTTGTGGAGTTCAAAACCAATGGCAGTGGGAGATATCCTGGTTTTAAACTTTCCTATGAAAGAACTTGTAAGTATTGACTGACGTTTTACTTTGTTTCTTGCTAAGATTCTTGGAGTCAACGCGACAAGGAAGTGATTTTCATTTTCAGCTCGAAAAGGGTAGAGCATTGATCCTATCCAAAGAAATGTTTTTGTTTTGAAAAATTGCGATAAAATTTCCATGCGTTCAGTAGGCCAGCTTTAAAACGACATTTTTCTTTTGACTGGATTAGAATTCCTCTTTGTGTACATCTAAGTTCACAATAGGCTAAGCGCGGTTGCAACCATCGACCATTGCGTTACATGGTCATGGTGCAGTCACGACGCGGTAATGTCACGTATATAGTCATGGTCGATCCTGACATGCAGGATCACATTAGTGTTCGGCAATGTACTAAATCTATACTTAATTAATGGATACCTACATTGAAGGACACCAAGAGCAGAACCATTTCGGATACAACGATATGACTTTTTTGGCAACACGGACGCCACGCGTACGATTTTGATCGTGCGCGCGCCGTCATAGATGAGGTTCCCGTTCTCGCTAGAACGTCAGTTATGTTGATGCTTTCTCACGTTCTAGATTTCATCTATGACGGCGCGCGCACGGAGAGAATTGTACGCGTGACAATTACTGATCCTGTACAGTGAATACTACAAGGATTAATAAATATGTATGTATGTACGTCAATGTTGACAAAAATGTCTTGTGCTTAAGCTCCCTATTATCATCAAACGCGCTGTCATCTCACTCCTACACAAATACATTCTCTCTCACACACATTCTCATGGCGGCCCTTTTGTGACGAAATGGTTTTTCACTATCCTTAACAGTCAACGTCCGCACAATCGTCCTGATATCTGTGTTCAGTACTATTGGCGCCATTGGTGCTATATGCCTTACTGGTTGGCTTATTCTTGTTTGCTGCTGCGGTGATGATGACGAAACTACAGCGGAAACGGTGAATCTACAACAAGTGCCAGCAGAAGAGGCAGCAGAATAGATCCAACTGCATTGGGAAATCATCTATAGACGAACCATGAACAATTTTCTGAAGTACCTCATGTAGGATAGACAGCAGAATAGATCCTACTGCATTGGGGCATCATCTGCAGATGAACCATGAACAATTTTCTGAAGTACCTCATGTAGGATAGACAGCAGAATAGATCCTACTGCATTGGGGCATCATCTGCAGATGAACCATGAACGAAGGGAGGGGGATCAGGAAAACTGAGGAAGAAGCGATGCCCTGGGAACTCCTTTTTATGGAGCACAGATTTAATCCAATTAGTGTATCAGCACGCTAGATTATGAAAGCGTTTTCTGGCATTACTGAATCAGCGCTAATTGATGTTGAAAGCGTTTTTTCCAATACATACTGGACTGTAGAATGGTCTGCGGCAACCTGGGCCCCCAAGGGGGCATGGTCTTTGACAAATAAGGTCTCATAACCAAGCAAGCAGTCTCATTTGATCCCAGGAGGGTATAAATTGAGGACATTAATTAATAATTAGACATTAATTGTACGCATGCGTACAGTGTGAGATCAGCTATGGTATATCCCATGTCAAATGTATGTAGACTGCTGCCCAGTTGTGGAGTGGGGGAGGGGAGGGCAAAAGCTAGGAAACTTTTTCGTGGGAATTTAAAAAAGAATCTACGTTTTTGTACATATTGTCAAATATACATCAACTAAAACGTTCTGAGACAGGTTCACTATGGAGAGGTTGTCACGTGACAAAGGTACATCAAAGTTTGGATTTTTGGTCTTTACAAATTCGCTTTTCGCGTTTACAAAAGTATTTTACGGATGGAGATATTTTAGAAAAGAGGTCCGTGACCTTATTTGCATATAGGTTTTTCCTTAATATCTGGAGTTGCACGAACAAGGAAAAAGCCCAAAACACCGTAAAAATGCAACAAAAGACGTGTGTCTAAAGTAATATCCAGTGAACAGCGTTAATCAGCTTTTGCAAAAAGTCGATCAGTAAACCAGAACGTGTGAGCAAAGCTAAGCTTTGAACAGTTCTAGAAATTAATATTGTTTTTGTTTTGTTTTGTTTTTTGTTTTTCGATCCTGAAAGGATTGCTGACTTTGAAAAATGAAAATAAAACTGATATTATTTCCCTTTACGTACACATTTTTGCAATTAATTGTGCTCTGCAGTTATTTTTATTAGTTTTCGCATGGTAGTACAGCTCATTAGAATATTCAGAGCTTATTAGTATGTAAAAATGCGATATATGAATTCGCTCTATTAGAACGATTTCCACATAACTCACTTTTAAATACAAATGAGTAAAATAATATGCTAATGACAAAATAACATGTAATAGTGTAAACGCACAAAACCGCACGTTTCAATTATTTAAAAGGGCATAATGAATCATATAAACGAACTAAACGAAGTAAACTAAGAATATATCATTTTTAATTATTATTAATATTATTCTGATATATGTATAATGTCCAGGTCATAATCACATAATCACATAATCACCAAATATATTTATCTGTTTGTTTTATTACTTAAAGTACTTATTTATTCTGTGTAACGTCATACACCAAGCCTTTTTTTTTGAAAAACTTTAGTAACAAACTAATATCAAAATAAGGTTCTACATCTTCCATGAAACTATTGTTTTGTTGTTCTGCTTATTTCAAAAAAAAGCCTCCTATAGTTACAATTGTGTTGTTATCGATCTGAAATGAAAGTCCAACTAAATAGAGTACAAACACTAAAAGTGTGCAACAAATAGTACTAAATAGCACTAAATTATGCTAATTCTATTTTTTTCTTTTGTTTAATTACCACTATTTAGTAGTAAATAGTGCAAAGTTTTGCACACTTTTAGTGTTTGTACTCTACTCTTCTCTCTGAAATGAAAGTCCAAACTCGGCTCTAGTTCGTACTAGTAAACAGTAAAAACAATCGATTTTACTCAAAACATCGATCCAAAATATCTATTCTCTCTTGTTTCCTAATTACTCGATTCATATTTGTGTGATGAAAGACATTTTTGATATTCTTAGTGCCAATGCGGCTGCTCCATGTTTTAATGGGAAAACTATGTTTGTATATATACAGAGCTGAGTTTGACATATTAATGATCGAAGTGTCAACGCTAGTTTACGTTCACGGCTAGGAACTTCCTCATCTCGGTTTACTTATCGGACATACGCACTATTAGTTAGTTATAAACATAGTATCTTATAGTCAAAGTGTAGCTATCAATCTTGTCGTTATGGGATTTCTTCAACGGATTATATCCGCAAGTAGATGAAATAGGTTTTTCCTTAGATCAACAATCATTTGTAATTCTTACATCATATCTAGTTAGAACCACCTTGACGAGATAGCAACGTCAACTAGGAAGTGCCAATTAGGTAGTATATTATACATCTACCTTGTAACACGCACAAACACTCCATACTTTCTACAGAAACACGGTGAGATAGTTGGCGCAGACCGCGAGCACGGAAAACGGTCGGATCGCGAGTAAGGAAAAACCTTCACTAAAGCCGCGCTGTCTTAGGGGAAAGCCCGGGGAAGGGGGGGGGGGGGGGGGACTCCAATCGTAAATGGACGGGGGTGCTCGTCGTACCTTTTAGGGGTCAAAATCTGCAATCTGGTACCTTTTAGGGTGTTTCAGACTTATTGGACTACCAGAGATTAGCTGGTATCTTTTAGGGACTGTTTGGGGGTAAATAAACTACCTAAAATAAGCATGAAAGAGACGATTTCGTTGATCTGAATTGAATCTTCAAATCACAGCGATAACAAAGTGTTTCATTACTTTAATTCTTTATTATTGTTTTTGAATTTTTGAATTTTTGCCTTTTAGGGGTAGAAATGAATTGTTGCCACTCCCACTCAGGTACTTTTTAGGGGTCATTTTCAAAATTTCCGACGAGCATCCCCGTCATTCCAGTTAAGTTCTACTATAGTTCTGTATGTCCTGCCGTTAGTTATCAAGTGCTCTTTCAAATAAATTAAATAGCAGGTCAGAAGACTGTGTCTACGCTAGCTTTCCCCAACTAAGTTACGATCGAGAGAGAAACCCAATTCAACCCCCGTAACATTTACATATTGCGTGTTTTGAAAGCAGCTTGTATGCAAATTTTTAGCGGGGACCGACCGCAAATAATTTTATACCACTATATAGAATTTCTCGCATCAAACCAAAATGTTTGTATTTTAGGAGTGTTTACTTCTAACTAGTATATGTACAAGTATATATTACATATTTTTTTAGAAAATTTGAATATTTTAATATGTTCGTTAAAACATTTCAATTTACACTTTGAAAAAATTGTCTTCTCTGAGTTAGCAGCTAGCATTGAACTGGATTCCGAGATACTGAAACCATTTCAAAGCAACAGAATTTCCAATTGGCTGGCCCTTTTACATGTCACAATATCACTTTCGTTCGTTTATTTTGAATATTATTCATTTCAGCTCTATGTGCCATATCATTTTGCTTCAGCTCACATCAATTAAAGGTAATATTAAATGTCACAGTAGACAATCTTGGTCATGCAAACTGTAAGGAATGTTTGGTATATAAAAGGCATAAAAGTTTGGAGGGGTAGCTTCTGTTTGTGAAATCTTGAAATACTTTTAGATTAATACCAGTTTTTATTTTATTTTTATTCATTCATTCATTCATTTATTTATTTGCTTATTTACTTACTCACTTTTTTTGCTCTGACACGGGGTAACGTAAGTAAGATATTGTCACGTTCTACATTACCAACCCTCGTGTCAACAGATGGTACGTGATGGACGAACATTTTAAGTATTAATTGAATTATTCATTAGCAGGCTATTGTTTGAAGATAACTACGTGTGCTTTCTTACACTTACCGATTCTAGCAGTATAGTAACTCCGAGCAAATAACTCGACCATCAAGTCTTCAAAGTTCACTCATTGTCTCCAGACCCATCTGGAATTCCCTTCCAACGAGGAACGCCTGTGGACTATATACACTTGTACATCGCAAGTGAGGAAGAGCTACACTGTCTGTGTTACCGATTTCGTAGGTGACTTCAGGTCAAAATATGCGATTCTTTCGTTTAGATGTATACGGTAAGGCTGTTGTTTTCCTTTTTTAAGGTGGCTCGACTGGGTTTTGTTTGAGGCGCACCTCCGCTGTTTGATCGCAAAATGTGTCGCGGCCAAAAACCTAATTGAAAAAAAAATTCATGGCAAGTCAAGGGATAGTTTCAAGTTTCTTTTGACGCCTAAATAGTTATGATCGGAGCTATCAATAATTTATAGTGACGGCATTGCTATTTTCACAAACATGAATTTTTTTAGACAAAATAAAGTTTTGTACAAAACCGCGTTTATTGGTTCATAGAATCCAGATCAAGTTAATAATTCCAAGCATTTAGTTCACTTGGCCAAAAACCTTACTTAAAGGACTCAGGAAAAGCTTCTTTTGAGCTCATTTTGTTGACATACTCTTTAATTGTTCGTTTGGAGAAATAGAACGAAATTGCTTTGTGCAATTTTACGTGAGAAATACGAATATAGGTCAAGTTGATACAGCTGCGCCTTATATTTCATCTTTTGTTTATCATTTCACTTATCTTTATAAAAAGCTAGAAAACTTAACTCGATAAAACTCAACTCGATAAAATTTGTCTTACTTCAGTAGCAGCGTTTTCACCTGGTTGTTTCTTAATCCTACACATTTCATGCAGGCCATTGAAGCATTGTAAGATATCCAAAATAAATTGTAAAACGTAAATTTTTAGGCCGCTTACTTCGGGTTGACGTTGTATTGGTTGTCAAGCATCTCAATTGTCCAGTATTTTTCCTGAACTTGTGAAAAAATCGAAGCCAAACGTCCCGCCAACCCAGGTCCTGAACACGCTTTTGGCATTTTCCATCGAAGGCAAAGCGTAAATAAAACCCAGTCGAGCCACCTTAAAGCTAAAAAAGCGTCCTAAGTTAACTACAAGACAGAATTGTTTCCACAGATGTTATACACACGTGTAGTTTACTACCACGCGTAAAACGGAGCAATTTAAAAATAGTTTTATTTATAGATTGTTTTTGAATTATAGATTAGTGTTTGAGTTATAGATTATAGATTACAGATTAGCTTTCTAATATTTTATTATTTTTATTTTAGCTGTATTGTAAAAGTATTCGATTTTACTCAAATATTTTTGTTTAGATGTATTGATCGTGCCCGTGAGCCCCCAAAACACTGATCTATTCTCTCTTGTTTCCCAATTACTCCATTCATAATTTTGAAAGCAGCTTGAATTGTGCGATCCTTGTTTTGACATCCCTTTGCCAATTTGCACGCGAGCTGCTGTCATATACACAACTTTATGTAAATATGAATAGAGTAATAGACCTTTTTACTGATACGTCTGCCAATTTTAAGCACAATTTATGGGAGCCAAATAGGCAAAACCTACTGATTTCACGTAAGTTTTGAGGGGAATTGCAAAGAAAATAGAATTTTTTTTCGTGATGAAATATTTTTCGCCTGCAAAATATAGTGAGTACAAACTTTCTTTATATGGATGTATGAAGTTCGTGTGAAAACAACACATTTTATGAGGTATTTCTTGATGTGACTCCCGTAAATATAATCGGTTTGTCCCCTGGGCATCCCATAATTTTTATAGAATAGATGTTTTGGGGAGAGGGTGTCACTAAAACGAGTAACGGAGTAACCGGCAGTGATCCTTTTGTCTAATAGAAATTTGTCTCATTTAACTGACTTCATGTATTTGGGTCGATCTTTTCGTTGTTCACTTGAGTAGATGTATTCACTTTTTTGAACAGATGTGTCAATTGGGATAGCAGCTACAGCATTGGGCAGTAGTTAATCACTGATAATTGAAAATTTAAAGCTTGTAGCTGAAAGTTCATCGATTTAATTATTCCGGATTGAAAATGATTGTCATGCAGCTTTTACAAAAACCGACAAACAAACCGCGAGGTTATTTCTCTGCGGCATTCTGTCACGCTATATATGATCTGGTCACGGACTCCTATTGAATAAATGAAAAACGAAGTCTCTACTATATGAATGAACGATTACAGGAGTTGAACGAAAATTTGAGTAAATTGATGAAAGAAAGTCTTACTGAAGGACCGAGAGAAAAACGTTTGAATGGATGATCAAAGGCATGTTCAAACAGTATGACTTTGTGATTGACCAATAAAGAGGAAGTTTAATTGAATTGACCATCAAAGAAAGTCCGCGTTGATAGAAAAAACGTTTGCACGAACGATCAAAGGAAGTCTGAATAAATGACCGATAAAAAGAAAGTTTGAATGAACAACCAAAAAAGTCTGAATGAATTTCCGATAGAAAAAAATGTTTGAATAAATGATCAAACGAAGTCTGAATGAATGACTGAAAGAGTAAAAAAGGTTTTATGAATAATCAAAAAAAAAAGTGTGAATGAATGACTGACAAAAAGAGTCTGAATGATCGGCCGAAAATAGGAATTATTCGAATTTTCCCAGTTCATTATGAATTAAATTTATTTCTTAAACACCAGAGTATGACGAACTAAAAATTCAGTGGCATCGCTAGTGCGTCCCTATCTTTGACAACCTCGATTGGATCATTCTTTTTTCCTGATCCTAATAATTAATTGATTTTATTGATAAAGTCATACCCAAATATGATTGACGGATAAGAAAACAAATGAACAAAAATTTAACAGAAATAATGAAAAATGCAGGTTGTAATGCATTTTCGCTGTGAAAATAATAGTAGTTAACTGCAAATAGTAGTTAACTGGCTGTTGGAATATGAAATGACATCAATGAACCTTTTAAAAAACTGAGCAAAGAATATTTCAAATTGAAACTCAAAGATCAATATCTTAAATCTTACTTCATATGAATCATATTAATTTATTATAAGCTAAGTCTAGTTTACAACCTTGTACTAAACATTTACTCAGTGATCCTTTCTCTTCGCATTTTTCTCCACTCTCTATATTAATTACTCTTCTATTTATATTCTATATGTACCTCTATACATTATTTAGTATCTAGATTTTGTGAAATTTTACTGAAGTGATGCTTGTACCGTATATTTATATTTGAGCCATCTACCTTGGCTAGCTCGTATAGGTTATTGTAGATGGCTTGCATCTAAAAGCTTGTCTGATAATGTCTGTATTGTAATATATGTAAATAGTTTTTAAAAATCGTGATGATAAATAAGATATGTCAGGAGCCCATGTATGTTGGCCAAAACAATTAGTCGTTAATCATAACTGACAATCGGGTACTTCACTGACACCCTCCGAACACCTTGAGCAATTGTTATGACTAATCTGAGATAAACATCATTTATATATTCTATACGCTATTCCATTTAACCTGCGTTTTTGGCTCTCAAGGAAAGGGAGTGGAGGGGGGGGAGGGGAAAGGGGAGGGGAGGGCACTGGAGAGGAGAGGAGGGAAATGAGAGCCTCTTTCCCTCCTCTCTCCTCCCCAGTCCCTCTCCCCTCTCCTTTCCCCTCCTTCCCCCTCCCCTCCCCTTCCCTTCCCTTGAGAGCCGGTATCGCAGGTTATATTTCATTTCAAATTTCCTATGCACGGAAATCTCTTTGTGGCGAAAATTTGTCTATTACTCGTTTTTCCATTATTCCCTTTACTCATTAATCCGTAACTCGTTTTAGCAACACCCTTTTTGGGGCTCACGAACGATTTTTTTGACGGGGGACCGACAGCGAATAAATTTTTTATACTATGATAGAATTTCTCGCAAAACCAAAATGTTTGATATTGAGGAGTGTATATTTCTAACTTTACACTTTAATTATAATATAATTTCTAAATTTACACTTTAACAAAAATGTTTCCTCTGAGCAGCTAGCATTTGACTGGTTTCCGAGCAGTCTATATTCCAAAGCAAAACATAACAAAATAAAAAAGAAACAAAAACAAAAAAACAAAACAAAAACAAGAAAACAAAAACAAAAACAAAAATCTATTGGCTGGCCCTTTTACATTCCACACTATCACTTTCGATTCTTTTATGTTAAATTCCTTTATTATTCATTTCAGCTCTGTGTGTCATTCTGCTCCAGCTGACATCAATTAAAGGTATTTTTTAAATGTCACAGTAGACAGTGTTGGTCATGCAAACTGCAAGGAATGTTTGGTATATATAAGGCATGATAAAAGTTTAGAGGGGGAGCTTCTGTTTGTGATATCTTGAAATACTTTTAGATTAATACCAGTTTTTATTTCATTCATTCATTCAGTTTGTTTGTTTGTTTGTTTGTTTGTTTGTTTGTTTGTTTGTTTGTTTGTTTGTTTGTTTGTTTGTTTGTTTATTTTAATTTCCACGTTTTGCTAACGAATGCAAAGGCTGGCCTACAGAGACATTCTCCAATAGTGGAAAAAAATAAATAAAAAATACAAACATATACAGTCTAAAAACAAGTTCCCTACCCCCTCTTCCAAGGGACAGCTAATTGACCTTGAATGTGGAAAAGGAAGCTCTGAGTTTAATTATACTGCAGCTGAGGGACTTTTACAAATCCTCTTCCACTTCGGCAACATGATATCACTAGCATATATTTCTCAATACAAGCATATATACTTATTCAGAGCACAATAATATATATTACCATATTATAAGTATTGCTTGTAATTAATACAATTTTTTAGGTGCTGATGTCTGTGGCAATAATACAGTTGCTGAAAATCAATTGACACTGCAGTCCAATAACTCAATAACCATACATACAAACGATTATAAAGAAGCAACCTGCACATGGAAAGTTACAGCACCTCCAGGATACAATGTAGACATTACCATTGAAGATGATAATTGGATAGATGGTAATTGTGACAACGAAAACTTTAAAATCTATGATGGTGCTTCATCATCGGATACACTTCTGGCAGAGTTTTGTAAAACCAACTCCAATTTTCTACAGTTAGATGAGCCTATAAGGCTTTTTTCCAGTGGTGTAAATGCAAGTCTAGAGCTGAAGACTGGAAATAGTTCCACTGTGAAGTTTACTCTAAAGGCTGTCAAGAAACCTATGCAAGGTACATGCACTTATTTATCCCTGTGATAATGGAATTTAATTTCTTTGAAATGGGCAGAGTTAAGGTAATTCCGTAGCAATGAAACCGAACATAGATTTTTCATTAAATTTCGTACAGTTCTTAACGAAGCTTTACTGATTCCAAAAATCAAATAAAAAATGGGGGTCACCGTGTTCGTTTTTACGCTAGATGGCGGTAATTTTAAGCATGCATATTTGAGGCCGTACGTGCGCCAGCAATTTTCGAAAACGGAAAATCGAACAAAAGGCACTCATCTTTTGCATCAAGCCATTGTCAGCATTAAATGTTGAAGTCATTCTATCTTTTACACATCGAACAGGGAGTAAAACCTCAAAAATTCGCAAGAAAATTTAATTGTCGTAAAGAATTAGCGATATTTCGGCACCAGTACATACCCTGATTTTGGCTTGAAAACAGCTTTCTTTGGTAAGTATTTGAGATCGAATATTTCGAAAATGGAAAATAGATTTTTGTTAAAATTGAGATATATGATAAATTACATTACTCTTGTTGATTTGATATAATAAAAACGATAGGTCATCGCGTTCGTTTTTGCGCTACAGCTCGCTAAAGTACGAATTTTGTCCACAAAATAGGCTATGACAGGAGAAGGACTAGGGCGAGTTTAGCCGAAAAAGCATTAAAAATCCGATATGTTTCCCCAAAAGTCCTGTGTTAATGTTTCTTTTGATGTTTTCAGAGTTATTTGCCGTAATTTTGAGCATTTTACATTTCAAAAATGGCCGGTATTTTTCATCTAAATGGCCGCCATCTAGAAAACTTGAAATTTCTCCGTGTGCGCGACCTCGCGCATGATAGAATCGTGCGCAGTAGAGCGTGCGCAATGCAAAACTACGGAATTACCTTAAGATGGTGGACAATGTGATGAATTTCATCGCTACAATATCTGCAAGTTTTGATGGAATTTGGACAGTCTGAGGCTCCAAATTGCAGAAAAATCAACAAAAACAAATCTACGTGACTTCCAAATAAGGCAATGCCTGCCCAGATATAGAATGGACTCAATTCACTGCCGTGCGAACGACTCATTTTTATAGAGATATATTTGACATGGGAGTACTCCACCATTCGTTTTGAAAAGTATATGAAAAAGGTACCATTATATTGTTTGGAGGGTATGATGAACGTACCTTCAGTAAATGGACACCCTGGGACCAGAATTGGTGTCTGCTGGCAGAGATGGGATGGGAGATTTAAAATCATATTCATTATTTGAATAATTATTATAGTTTTGTAACTTGCTTATAGATATGACATCCTTCCATCTTACAAAAACACTAATCATTTTTTTTCTTATATCCATCTAGACTGTACCAATGGTAATGTGTTTAAATTGGTTGCTTCTCCTGCTGAGTCAACCTTCACAAGTCCTTACTACCCTCGGGGGTATCAACAAAATGCTTCATGTGGCTGGCTCATTGAAGCCCCGGCTGGAAAATTGGTAAAGCTAAGTTTCACTGACATTTCTTTTTCATGTGATGGAGATGTTGTTGAAGTCTATGATGGTGAAAGTGACAAACCTGAAGATTTGTTTAAGAGCATGAGTTGCATCTTATTTGGATCCCAACAGAATTTTGAAATTCTATCTTATGGACAAAAACTATACGTCAATTTTAAGACTAATGCTGAATTGGATTCTTCTTATTATGCTGGTTTCAGTGCTGTTTATTCAGCTGTCAATGGAGGTATGAATTAAATGCAAAATGAATCATTATTTTTTTAGGAATATACTAAATTTAAGGGAGAGGTGACATTTTGATCAGCAGAAAAATCATTGTTTTAATAAATATCCCCGCGAAGCTTTACTATAACGTCACAAGGTTTTGTAAAACTTTAAATAAAAACACAACTTTTTTGAGTTTAAAACAAGACATGTTTCGGCTTTCATAAAGCCATCTTCAGTTGTTGAAGTGATTACAAGTTTTGACTAAATGTATCTACTATCAATAGAATCTAGTTACTCGTGCCCAGGCCGCAGGCCGGCACGAGTCTAGGTTTACCGTTCAATCTATCTATCTATCTATGTTTCGTCATAGTCGCAAATGTGTATGCAAATTAGGCAGGCATGGAAACGAGGCCACGCACGTTCGCCATCGCGACAACATGACACAGCTCAGTTTAACTTGCATCATATCGAAGCAAAGCAGTAAACTTTCTGAGCAAAACAGAGAGTTATTTTCACGAGTCAGGAATGTTTAGTAACTTAAACTTCACTATAAATGCAGTGGGATCGAGCCATTGTGTTATAGGGGTCTCTCGTGAGTCTCAATCAAGGTAAATTCAAGCTTCTTCATCAGTCAAAATTTACTTACAGATCGTCGATATATTCAAATGTTAGCTTGCAAATCTCGCTTTCTTAAACATGACTAAGCTGGTTTGAGAGGGTGTTACTAAAACGAGTAACGCAGTAATGAGTAACGAGTAATCACAGTAATGGAAAAACGAGTAATAGCCAAATTTCGCTACATAGAAATTTTAAAAGACACTTTTTACACAGGAAATTAATTAAAAATTCCATTCCTGATTGTGAATTAATCAACAACAAACTCTCACTAGGCGTTTGATTAGTCACACTCTGGATGTTTATTGAGTTTTATAGATGGAGAAACAAAATTTGTCCATCAAAAATAGAATGGTGCGAAGTCATTGCGAAGCTACGAAGTCGGAGGCTGCGAAGAAAGTTTAGGAACTTTATGTTACCTCTCCTAAACCTCTCCTCCCTCGCCTAACTGATCCTAACTGATCCTAACTGCACATTTGCAAGAGATTTTGCAAGATCGTACACTGCTCATCGGAACGAGGAACGCCTGGCATATTTGTAAGTGATCAACGAGGACGCCTTGAAGATCGTGCTGTTCGATCGATAAACGCAGAAAAACAAAAACAAAACCCTTGCTTTTAATAGCAGGCCTAGGTTAGTAAATAAATACAATTTGTGAATGCAGATCGAGAATTTAAGCAGAATACTTTTATTGTTTTGTTTTGCGTGCATTAGGGACCGCTCATTTTTTATCAGGAGGGGGGGGGGGGGGGGTGCTGGTGGTTTTTGGAATTTTTGCCCCAAAAAGTGTCCGGCCCCCCCTCTTTGTCATACAATTTTTTAAATGGCTCCCCCTCTTAGTTCATGTTTCATTTACATGACCCCTCCCCCCCCCCCCCCCCCCCCCACTACCACCACCACCACCACTGAAAATTATGCAATGTTATCAAGAGATCGGAATATGTATTTTTGCCTTTTCATTATCGCAGACGTACTATGGATAGGATAATATTGAATTATTAGTCATCATTGCTGTTATCCTCATATGTGTAGCAAAGGAAAATATAAGCCCATTATTGTTGAACAATATTAGAGAGTAATATTACATAATTATATATGTGAGTGCGAAGCACGAGCCGCTAACCTGAAATTTCAAGTAAAGATGTTTCCAGAGGCTATTTTCTAAAAGAATTTTAAATGTTCTTATGGTGCAATGTGCGAAATACTACTAACATTTATTTACAAATGCGAGCGCGAAGCGCGAGACGCTCGGCAGAAATTTGAAGTATATATGTTCACAGCTAGGTGAGAGGCTATCAGTTTCAAAAAGGATTTTAAATCATCTTATGAATTGTGCAATTAAGTCACTTATTTCAAATGCGAGCGTAAGTCGCTCGGCAGAAATTTGAGCTGTATATGCAAGGGCGGATCCAGGGGGAGGGTCGCGGGGGTCAGGACCCCCCTGTGTTTATCAATGAATATGTCATGAATTTGCGACAGCAGTAATTTTTTTCTGTGAAAACTCACTTTTAACATTCATTGAAATATCACTAAGCAATGCCAACCCTCTACCCATTCAGTTGTAAATATAATATTTTTGTTTCTAATAAAAAGTGTTAAAAAATCACTAGTCTAAGCAATTAATGTCATATTTTCAGCGAGTTTCAATGGCTTAAGACCTTTTCGTTTGGGTTCCCTGTTTGTAAACGTCACGTGACCCCCACCTTTGAAAAATCCTGGATCCGCCCTTGATATGTTAACAGAGACTAATTCCCAAAAGGATTTTCTCAACGTGCAAAGACATCTACTATTAATAACTGAATTTAAGTACATAAGTTTACAAAGACTTCTTCCTTAGTAAAAGGATTTGAAACACGTACCATTATGGTGGAATGTGCAAGTCACTAACTACAAATGCGAGCGCGAAGCGCGAGCTGCTTTGCAGAAATTTCAGGTAAATCTATTGTTCGTAAAGACTGTTTTCTAAAGAGATTTGAAATGATCTTGATGCAATGCAGTGTAACTCACTCTACACTAGCTTGTAGTGTTTGGCATTGTAGCATGGCTCAGTGTAACAATGTAATTGGCTTTTGCGAGCGCGAAGCGCGAGCTGCTCAACAGAAATTTTGCAAGAAAAGTACTTCGTGGTGGCTCCGTTTTGGTTGATTTGATAATAAAAAGGTGCTGCATAAACTATTTTTTTGCGTGACCCCTCCTCAAATAGCCAAAAAGTTTTTGCTTGGCCCCCCATTTTATGGCCATTTTTTTCAGGTGGCCCCCCTCAAAAACCACCAGCCCCCTCCTCCCGATAAAAAATGAACGGCCCCTTAGTCACTATAAATCGGCCAACTGACATGTTAGGACAGGTTTTGGATTTGAAACATGGTGCGATCTATAATCACTTTGTTTTACCGGCAATGGACTTTGAAATTTCCTGTGTAAAAAGTGTCTTTTAAAATTTCTGTGTAGCGAAATTTGGCTATTACTCGTTTTTCCATTACTGTGATTACTCGTTACTCATTACTGCGTTACTCGTTTTAGTAACACCCGGTTTGAGACATATATTTATATCCCTCTGTTGTTTAGACTTTTGGAATTTTTAGATGACTGGCATTTTCATATTAAGCTTACTGACAAAACTTTCTTAATTCGAGGCAGTTGAATTAAGTTTATATTTCCATGTTCGATTTGATTTAAGCTTACTCTTTGAAACGAATAATTAGAGTGGTTTTCATAAACCTGGGAAACAAAGTGTACTACTTAAAGTGTAAGTGTAATACTGAGTCAAACAAATGGCCCTGAAGTGTGATAAAGCGTATTAAACTAAAAGCTAAAGTGTCTTTCACTCGTCAAGATTTTGTGTTTGGTACTAAAAATCTCTTTGGTACTTAGAGAATAATATTTGAAGGATTCAAAGCGTTATCAGTTCTGGAATTATATTCCTTGTGCAGTCAAGAGCGTTCATATTTCCAGTTTGCTGATTTTGAAATATATCACAAAAGAATAGGCAACCACAGGGAGCCCAAACCAAGAGTTTGGTTGTACTTATTAAGTATTTATGCCTTTTATTTCATTTTGATATTCTACTTCTAAGCTAGAGTGCATTTCATATGTCTGTGAAATAAGATCAAAGTTATTTGTGCTTATTTAGTTGCTATTTAGTCACTATAGCTAGCATTGAACCAGAACTTTCTTATAATATATAGCAATACACTGGAGACATGACTTTGCATAATAGCTTTTAATTACTTTATTACTTCAAATGAACTTCATTGTTTCTTTCATTGAAACAGACTTTTTACACATCCATTGTATTGCTATTATAAGAAAGTTCTGGTTCAATGGTAGTAACTAAATAACAACTAAATAGCAACTAAATAGGCACAAATAACTTGATCTTATTTCACAGACATATGAAATGCACTCTATTATAGTACATTTTTGTGTTAAGTCTTTGTTGCGTACATCTATTTGAAACTGTATAGAAATTATTCACACAATAAGTTTTCAGGGAGGTGTATGTCATTTATTAGCCAAGTTTCTATGATAACCTCTGTCTTTCATGAGGAAGCTAAGATGTATAAAAGGAAGATTGGTGCAATAAATCACTTGATGAGAAACTTAAATGCTGAAGGGTTTGTTTTCTGCCTTGTTTCTGGTGCTTTTCTACAGTAATACACTGCGGTCAGAACAGTGCTTGTGATTTGTTCAAGTAACAAAGAATGGCAAAACCAAAAAAAGGGAGAGAGATTAAATGTAGAACAAAAGGCATTGTTCATCATAATCCACATTCTTTGTTTTTTATATTTGAACAAATCAGAAGCTTCATTCTAATGGTAGTGCAGGATGACCCCTTTTCTCTAGATTATCCTGTTCTCCCTCCCCAGAAAAAAAAGTCAGCTGGAATGTGTGTGCATAGAAATTTTGATTTATTGTTCCCCAAATTGATGCTTAGGCAATCGAGCACATTCCTTTGCTAGTAAAAGAATTGTTTTCTTTTGTTTTCAGTAACAACAACACTAATACAAACCAAATAGTCCTTTTTCTTTCATCTGCAAAGTAACTCTAGAATGCATTAGACACTTAAATTTCATTATTTGAAAATATTACAAACTGGATGGGCAACCAAGCAAATAAACTGATGGCTGCCAAAGACCATGCAGCTTTGGCATCTAGCTTATGTAAGACCACAGGTATCCCAAGCTGGCTCAATTCCTTGGGATGGGCACGAGTAAACGCACCATTGTGCGTCTAGTTACATATAAAATTACAACGGTCATTACATAGTTTGAATACTTAAGATATGACATATTCAAACTATGTAATGACCGTTGTAATTTTATATGTAACTAGATTCTATTGATAGTAGATACATTTAGTCAAAACTTGTAATCACTTCAACAACTGAAGATGGCTTTATGAAAGCCGAAACATGTCTTGTTTTAAACTCAAAAAAGTTGTGTTTTTATTTAAAATTATCACATCCTTTGTGCTATTAAGACCGTTTTGTAAAACGTTTTTATTAAAGCCAGTAAAAGTATAGAAGTTACTGTTTTTCATACTTCATCATCAGTTTATGAGAAAAACTATGAAAACAGCCACTTAGTGGTTTTTCTGCTACGTCGAGCCTGGCCCTCTCAGATAAAATTTTGTTCAAGAAGCTTCAAGTTCAAGTTCAAGAGCTATTTTTTTTTGTATTGAAAGGATCTCAAGAAAATTGCCCCCCTTTTGCTCAGGCCTCGGTACGCCCTTGCTCTAATACGATAGAGCTTCATGTTCAAATGTTTCCATTTTGGAGGGCATTTAATTTTCGGAGAATACCGTGAGCATTTTTTCGATCTTCCAACTTTACAATTGCAAAGACGCCACAGCCACCTTCTTTGTCGGCAGTTCGCGCGGCCAGAACTACGTCATGATAAAATCTCAACAATTGGCAAACAATAACAAAACGCATCAAAATGTTTGCGTTATTGCACTAGTATAGAAGAATCAAAGTGTTCCATCTTCTGGAGAGAGATTTGTAATTAAGTTTTCATATCTTTTACTAGGAAAAGATTGTATCCCTGGTAATTCTTCAAGTCAAATGAATGTCATTCAAGTTACCACTCCCAATGGCAACATATCAAGTCCAGGTTTTCCCAATCCCATTCCCAAAGAACCTTTCACATGTACGTGGAGAATAAAGGCACCTGAAGGACAAGTAGTCAAACTCGGCTTAAATACAGTCAATCTTATGTATTTGGCAATACTCCATCATCAGCGTGTATATGAATGGGATCACTCGAATCAGCTGTGCGAACGTTCACTGAAAGTGATATCAGGCATAGGACCCGAGTCGTATGAAGTTGTAAACGCTAACTGTAGAAATTTACTTTACACTACAATTGCGTCCACTGGTCGAATGATGGAAATAGTATACAGGCAGTCAACAAAGCACCCGGAAAGACCCAAAGGTTTCAACATGGATGTTTCCACGATACCTTTAGGTAATGATGATAGTAATGATATTTTCTTACAAATTTCATTGGCGTCGCACACACTCAGACTCGTTTTTTTTAATTTACAGATTTCTTGCTTTCTTTCACGGAATCCCGCTATCCATTAATAGTACTGTTGCTACGTCGGACAAGCAAAACTTTTTCTTAAGATCAAGCATTGAAAAAATAAATGATAAACTGTCTAATGTTAGTTTCTGAAAAGTCTTGGATGGGCACAATTATGCCTTTGGCTGGCCGATCGATTTATACTTATTCTAAAAAACGTTATCCCAATTCAAACGTCAAGTATGCAAGACGGAAATAAATGCTGGGTTGTTTTTGATAATGTATTCAAATCAGACTGGTTTTTATGAAACTAATTACAAAATTTGAGCATTTATAGGTGATTGTTAGTATATTGCAATAAATTCTGTTGATAACAAGTCTAATTTATATACATTTCCAGCACAAAACCAGCATTCATTTCGATCTTGACTTGACGCTTGCTGCTTTGAAGAACATCCCATTTTTGAAATGTGCCGTGACATATACTCAACATTGCAATATGGATGTATGACCCAACGAACGGGCTCCTGAAACAAGTCTATGTCGAGAATCCTACTATATCATATCGCATGTTATTTTTAATTCACCTTCGACGTCATTTTAACATGATACTGTAAACGCGCGGGTCGTCTCACCAAAGACACGCGCTTGAGCCCAGCCTTAGCACATTTCCGTGAGGGTTGCGCACGTTTCCTAAGGATTGCGCACCTTTCCGTAATGGTTGCGCGCATTTCTGTAAGGTTTCCGCACGTTTCCGTGAGGGTTGGGCGCAATTGCAAGTTGCGCTCAAGTTTCACATGAAGACAGGCATCGTTTAAAAGTGCTGTTTTTTCACGATATCTATTTTTCTTTTGATTTGCAGTGAAAACTGGTAGCTGTGGAGCTAATCGAGAGGGTACCATCCAACTGACAGGGGATGCTACTTCATTCAAAATTCGGCCACATCTTCAATCATATGCCCCAGCTAACATGACCTGTAGATGGAATATTACCGTGACCACACGACAGGTCATTGAGTTGTACATTAATACGTTCAGTCTTGACAAAGATTGTACGAAAGAATTCCTTCGCATTTACGATGGGCCTAGCACCGCCAGCCCACTTTTAACAAGGCTCTGTACTTACGAAAAGAAGGACTTATTTTCTTCCAGTAATCATCTGCTAGTGGAGTTTGTCACGGCTACTGGAACTAAATCATCAGGGTTCTTTGCTTGGTATGCTGCAAGAATAGCTGCCCCAAAGCCCTATGCCTGCTCAGGTGTATGGCGGCGATTTCCGCGGCGAGGTCCCCCCAAAAAGCTTACAACACCAGGCAAACTAGCAAGTCACCGATTGCCATTGAGGTACTCAAATAACGCTTTTTGCAAGTGGAAAATCGAGGCGCGTAATGGCTACTTTGTTAATCTAACTCTATCGTCTCTGTACCTCGAACCTGATCCCCAATGTAAAAAGCTTACAACACCAGGCAAACTAGCAAGTCACCGATTTCCATTGAGGTACTCAAATAACGCTTTTTGCAAGTGGATAATCGAGGCGCCTATTGGCTACTTTGTTAACCTAACTCTATCGTCTCTGTACCTCGAACCTGATCCCCAATGTAAGAAAGACTTTCTCTCTATACAATCAAAAGATTTGAAGCTAGTAGCAAAGCTTTGTGGAAAGAAGAAAACGCCAGTTTCGTATCTTTCGAAGAATCATATAATGGATTTGGTGTTTTGGACTGATGCTACTGGGAGATACCCTGGATTTGAGGGCTCGTTTGATTTTGTGAAAGATCGTAAGTTTTTCTCCTCTCCTCTCCTCTCCTCTCCTCTCCTCTCCTCTCCTCTCCTCTCCTCTCCTCTCCTCTCCTCTCCTCTTATTTCCAATTAAACTCACCGAGCTTCAATTAATTGTTCTTGTCTTAGATTCCTTTGGAAACTGCACACATGAATTCAAGAACAACATTATTCGCATGACGTCACCAAAGGCCACCATCTTCAGCCCTCGTTATCCCAAAACCTTCCCACCTAACATGTTATGTACGTGGAATATAGAAGCTCCAAAAGACCACTTCATTCGCCTTAGCTTCAAAATAGTAAGGCGTGGATTATGCGGTAGTGCATCGATCGTGATACGAGATAAGGCATCGAATAAGACTGTTGGTCGTCCATGTGGCCCACTATATACCCCTTATATTATATTCTCGTCTCAGTCTGGTTCTGGACTCGAAGTGCAGTTTAAGTCTGGCCCAGGTTCTCCTGATTATTTTGACGTGGGTTTTGCTGCCGACTATGAGATTGTTCCTCAATGTAAGTTGATGTTCGTGCAACATTTTTTGCACGAAGTAGAAACATGCACTTACTTTTTGCAACAAAGAAAATTTTTGCGTTAATACGGACAACAAAATCGTGCAACATGTCGCGCATTGTTGTGTTCCAAGTCGCAGAGCTAGTAAATGTTGCTAATATTGCCACCCTGCGCGCAAAGACATTTTTTGTTGCACGAAGCTAGGTAGCTTTAGAAGCACTTTCTACTTTTTACAACAAAGAAAATTTGTAGCCCGCAGGGCAGTTATACGAGCAATATTTGCTCTGCAGCTTGCAAGGATAAGGTCGCACCGTCTCGAAAAATGCCATTGAATTGGTTTATTACTCTATAATCTTATTTTGACTGAAAGTGATGACAATTATCCTTGTAGTGCAAATATTCAGTTTCGAATAATTTTTTTTTGCTGATTTATACCAGTATAAAAATCTTGCGCGTTTGATGATAACATGGGCGGTAAGGGGGGTCTCGACATGTTTCACGAGTTTCTAAAAATGGGTAGAACGTTTTTTGTAAATTAATTTTTCAATCAATTTTCCAGTTTTCTTATGACCTTTGGCTGACGCAGGAATCACGGCTTTTATTTCTCTCTGATCACAGATCACGAAGAATTAAAAAGGGGCTTCACGGGAAAACCGCATACCGCGGCCCTGTGATAACGATGATGTAATTCCTAAACCTAGTATAGCAAAATTCATCTCTATTATCTTATCTCTCAGTGCCCCAGTCGTTCTCGTGCCGAAATCGATATCCACGCATCAAAGAACTTGAAGACTCTTCGTCTGGCACCATAGCGAGTTACGAATACCCTCTGAAATATCAAAATAACGTCAAATGTAAGTGGCAGATAACAACGGACTTCTTCACCTATCGATTTAACATCAAGTTTGACTTTATGGACATTGAACCCAGCCCTGGTTGTAAAGACGATTACGTATTGATAAGAGACGGTGCTTATTCCTCTAGTGATTCCATGGGTCGCTTTTGTGGAAACAAGACACCAGATTCACTGACGTCCAGCAAGAGTGCAATATTCGTAGAGTTCAAAACCAATGGCACTGGGAGATATCCTGGTTTTAAACTTTCCTATGAAAGAACTTGTAAGTATTGACTAGTGTTTTTACTTTGTTTCTAACTATGATTCTCACAACCACCACGATACGAAAGTGATTTTCATATATATAATAATTGGTATATTACACTCGCTCTGATTGGTGGAGGACAGTGCGATTACAGTACATATGCATAGATGACGTTTTTGATCGTGCGCGCGCCGTCAAAGATGAGGTTCCCGTTCTCGCTAGAACGTCAGTTGAGGCTTTCTCTCTCACACATTCTCATGTCCTTTATATAGTCTTAATATCTCTATTTTGTAACGAAATGATTTTTTCACTATCTTTAACAGATAGCGTCCCTACAATCGTTATGATAGCAGGGTTCAGCTCTCTTGGCGGTATCGGTGCTATATACCTTACTTGTCGGATTATTCTTGCTTGCTGCTGCAGTGACGATGACGAAACTACAGCGCAAACGGTGGAGCTACAACAAGTGCCAGCAGAAGAGGCAGCAGTATAAATCCAACTGCATTGGGACATCATCTGCAGATCAACCGTAAACGATTTTCTGAAGTCCCTGTAGAAGAGGCAGCAAAATAGATTTTCTGATTAAGGCGATGTGCAAATTAAACGTTCCCAACACCTATAACAGGCTCGTAACATGGTATATGAGATCAGGGGTCAAGCTCCAAATTATGGCCAGGATCAGGGATCAGAGGCCAGGGCTCAGGGATCAAATGGGTGGGATCGAGGATCAGGGACACTTGGTCAGGATCAGGGATCAGCTCCGTTTTTTGCACCAAGGATCAGGGATCAAAACTTTCTAAAAATGTGGGCTCAGGAATCAAAATTTCCGTACAAACCCGGGATCAGTGAGACGAAAATATACCATGTTACGAGCCTGCCATAACATTGTTGACCCCAGTGTTGTCGGCAGGTGTTCGTTTGCATCGCAAGCGGACCCAGCATTGCTGTCTTACGATTACGTTGTGCTCAAACGAACGTGTCCGACATGATGGAACTATAACATTGCTTGTTGGTTAAAATTGTTGGGAGGGTTTGCATAGCCTTTAAAAATCATCATCATCATCATCATCATGGAACTTTATTTTATTGTTTTTCGTTTACAATTGTTCATCTCACTACGAATAGGCAATTAACAACTGGATACTTGAATTGAAGATATACACACAAACATACACACATAATAAAAATGTTTGAACGTTCAAACATTTTTATGAAAAACTTTAATTTTAGCCTTTTATTTTGTAAATAAGAATTTTTAGCGTATTATGTCACATACACCCATAACTGAAACTGGAAAATATATATCAAATATATAATATATATCAATATTCAAAATTTCATTCGAATAAGAATAAGAATAAGAATAAGAATAAGAATAAGAATAAGAATAAGAATAAGAATAAGAATAAGAATAAGAATAAGAATAAGAATAAGAATAAGAATAAGAATAAGAATAAGAATAAGAATAAGAATAAGAATAAGAATAAGAATAAGAATAAGAATAAGAATAAGAATTCAGAAACCTTAGCACTCAGTTATTTACACTGAAGCTGTTTGAAAATAAAAATAAATATAAGTAAACATATTTAAACTGTTTAAAGATAAAACACTATGACATATAAAATCTATCAATAAATATAATTATTAAATTCCTAATATTACAATTAAAATATAGATATAATATAAAACTATGATATTTATAACACTTATTAATTAATGATTATTGCATTAATTCTTTTCTAACAAATAATTGGTTACAAACTTAGATGATTTGACAGTATAACTTAAGTCATTATTATACAGCTTGGAAGCTGAAAAGGAAAGCAAATTGAAAGGAAGCAAATGAAATCTCATAACCCAACAAGCAGTCTCCTTTTAACCTCACAGAAAGGTTTAAAACTGAGAAGATCGACTTTGCTTACGATGTGAGAACAGCTTGTGGTAGATTTTTTATTTACACATTTTTTCAGAATCTGAAAGTCAAGAAAAGAAAGAGGTTTTTGAGAATTGTTTTTCCACATATACAGTGCATATCTCTGTATTTTTCCCCAAGATATTATCCTAGTTCTATGTCTAATAATAAATATCGGTTAATAAGAAATATATATTTCTAATGCGTATAAATCTATGGATATATAATCAAATGCACAATACAATAAAATAGATAAATTATAAAATAGTATGCATATAAAAATAAATACAGATTACAGATATAAGATTTGGAAAAACATAAAAATCTATAAATTTATACATTTTTATTATATCATCTAAAACAGGGCCGTAGCCATCATTTCAACATTGGTACGGATTTTTAAAAGTTGGTCCGGTTTTTTCGCTTTTCTACACGGAATTCATGCTTTTAAAACAATGGTTCCAACGGTAAAATTAAAGTTGGTCCAGTTTAAACCTGACTAACCAACGGCCCTGTGATAAATAGACCTAGAACTAATTCATATCATATTATATAATGAATTAAATCTAAAATCAATATACATTGCTATAAAATATTTAAAAAGTATTACGAAAAAAATATACGTTTGTCTTACTATAAAAAGGAAAGGTTATAGTCCTATATGGCTATAGTCCTGTAATCCTATAACTTGGACTCATTGAATAAGCTAATTGCAAAAACATTGACCCTTTAAAAACATAGAAACTGAGACAAAAATGAGCACTGGGAAATCTGTTGATTTGATGATTTTAAAGAAGTGCGACTACGTTAACGTTTCAAATAGTGACTCAGATAAATCCTTGGTATTCCAGATCCGTTTATTCAACACATAATTCATAGGTAGAACCCATATATTACTAGTGTACCCAGTTCATAAGCCATTTCGGTCTCAGCTTCTAGGTTGAATGACTGAAAGGGTCAATGTGCAAATATAGATGTATGGTACTAATTCATATCTGAATATCATATTATTGATTCTGAATATCACAATCCTGTGAAAACCGTGCCGGCCATTTTTGCGACGATCGAGCAAGCAAACTCACCAAAAGTGCAAAAGGGATGTTCACGGCTCAAAAAATTTGCTTACGGCTCAATTACGACAGTTTGGAGTGGGCAAATTGAAGCAAAAATAAATTTTCTGTACCTTTTTTTCAAACTATTCGATCAGTTGAAAATCAGCTCAGTTTAATATAAAGCGCGCGAAAAGTAAGTTTGCTTTCTTTTTGTCAAGAAAATTCCCGCCACTGTGCACACACGCGCGCGCGCGTCCGCCGTAACAGAAAGCGCGGGAATTTTGTGCTAATCGCTTTGATTTGTTTGTTAGACTAGTGAACAAAACGAACAAAACAATGTATAAACCAGTTTGGTTGTCAAACATTATTGAGGTTGTCTTATCAAGTGTGTTGATCTGCAGAGGAAATTAATAGAAAAACTATCACGGACAGTGTTTTAGCAAACCTTTTCAATGCATTTATTGATTAGCAATGCTTGACAGATTGTATTTTACATGTTCTATAGACATGGTATAAGAAACACCTACTGTGACTATTGTGGTAGTATCACTTTTTACAAAAACTCATGAGAGGGTTAAACCCTTAACCCTGGTTTTCACAAGCAATGGAAGTAGGAGTGGAAGGATCATACACATACTCAGTATGCACTGTGCATTGTCTTTTTTTCAAACCTAGGTGAGAAATGCAACACTGAGTCTGCGTTTGTTGCTTCTGCTTCTGCTTCTGCTTCTGCTTCGGTCACTTGTGAAAACCAGCCTTTAGAAGATTCTGTTCTTGGATATATGTAGGTTTGTCTGTCTGTCTGATCTGTCTACAGGTCTATTACAGGTTCAATGCTAGTGATACTAGTTATCTACATATCCATTGGCTCAGCTGATGTGGTAACCTTGGTTTGAGTGATGTCAACTTTGATGGGTGTGACATTCTTGGTCAACACAGCTGTAAAAAAATAATGATAATGATTTATTCAAATTCAGTAACTTTCATTCCATGTCTTTTTTATGACCTTGTGAAGATCCAGCCCCTCCTTGGAGGGTGGACAGCACTATCTGCTGGATTTTTTAACTCCTTATCCAGTGGAAATTGAAATTTATTGGAAAATACCATAACTTTATCCACTGAATAACTATTTACATGTACATGTAAAAAAACAGATAGAGCTATCTACCCTCTGCAACAAAGGCTTCAGGTCCAAAGGATTTGTTCATAGATGTATACCAACCTGTTGTTCCCCTCTTGTAAGTATATTTGCCTTGTCTTTCTCCCTTTACATTGGCTACATCATATGGTCTGATATAGTTGACTCCTTCCTTGGTAATGACACACAAGTCTACATTGCTACCAGAGCCCTAAAAAAAGGGTCGAACAAAACTTTAACCATTGGCCTTTTATATATGTTTTAGCTTTAATCCAGGATTAAATTAGCATTAACTGCCCTTTGAACAACTGGGCCCTGATCTATAAGAAAACATATTCGTAGTTTATACATGTATGTACATGTATTGGTGATCAGCAAGGTTAGTGTAGTTGTTCACTGCTTGCTGTTTACCTCAGGGGTATAGGTTTAGATCCCCAGCTTGGGCCATATGTGAACTGAGTTTGTTTGATCTGTTGTTCTCTCCCACACCATGAGGGTTTTCCTCCAGGTTCTCTGGTTTTTCATCCCTCAGCAAAAATCAATATGTATGTTGGGTGATGCATGTACTGTAGAGTATGTCGAATGTAGTGGTAGTGAAAGTGGAGTGAATTTCACTGAAAAGCCCCTTTAGGAGATAAGAATGATACATTGTAGGCTTCACATCTCCAGGAAATACTGACCAGATCATTAAATATACCAGCAGCAATTCCATCTCTGACAAGTTGTTTGGCCTCTTCAAGCTAAATAAAGAAATAAAATTTGAATGACAAGGGAAGAATTATTTAAAAATCATTGCGAACACTTATATCAAATTGTTGTTTATGCAGGTGAGATTATTTCTTTCATTGAACAGGGAGAAACTAGTACAATGTAACTGTCAACTCCTGAGGTTAGCCTCATTCTAATTCCTTTGTATGTGGCAGGTGAAGCATATCTTCAAACAGCACTATTTGTTCAAGTTACATGTATAAACAATTTTTGTTAAATTTAGTTTACATGATACTTTACCTCCATATCTGGTCTGTATCTGGACTCAAACACAGACATTGCAGCTAGAGAACCAGAACCTAAATATAAGATACAATGTCAGATTCCCAGCATAAAATTACCTGCAGTACCTACATTTGCACATATGTACCATTGTCAAAATGTAACACTGCACATAGAGTGTTATGTTTAACAAATAGATTCCATTTTCCCGTGCGTCTGTACTCTAATTGATGCACAGATGACGTCAAAATGTGGTGAGAACAAAAAAGTACGCCACGAGACGAAGTCTGTGCATTGATTAGAGTACAGACGCACGGAAAAATGGAATCTATCTGTTTTATATAATATTTATCGAAACATTCCAACCAATCAGAGCGCGCGTAATATTTGATGACGCCATCTATGTGTGTGTACTCTAATCACACATGGTTGTTCGACGAATCAGAGCGCGCGTAATATGCCAATTATTATATAATAAGTTATTGTTGCATGTACATCAGTATAACTTACCCATTGTAACATAAGAGAGTCTGCACTGCCGTGAAGATAAACAGTATGGATTTATAGTTTGCCCCCTCCTTACACCCCCACTCCCTTACAAGAGGTCTATATCATATGTACAGTAGGACTTACCCATTGTAACATAAGGAAGAGAGTCTGTACTACCATGTGGATAAACAGTATGGAGTTTAGGTCCATTAAAATCTACACCACCTAAAACTAATGCAGCACTAATATATCCTTGGTATCTACGGAGAGAATAATAATGTGCAATTTGCATTTACTATAAGAGAACATGATATAAAGTAGGAAATTATACAAGTGAGAAGGAAAACTTTAACTTTGGTATATTACATGAATGTGTTAACTATTCAACTTTTACATGCAATGTTTTCTTAATGAAAATTTACCTAAATAACCTCTGCTTGAGCATACGCAAAGCAGTTATCACTCTGGCCTGTAAGAGACAAAGTTTGTGAATAACAATAAGTATGATGATGATGATGATGATGATGATGGTGGTAACTAGGTACTTATATATGCAGTTGGCTATTTACAAGCATGGAATGTGATTTGAAGATCAACTAGGTGAACACGAATGAATCTTCAACCTCAGCTAGTAGAACAAGTGGGACTTCAACCTAGGACCACCAGATGGCATGGCCAATGCTCTAACCACTACACAATGCTGCCCCCTCAATGTTACTATTTGTACTATTTGTTTAATTGCATACATCTTCATTTTACAAGTTTATATGTAATTCACACAAAATATTTCAATTAAATATGTAGCATAAACTTCCTAAAGCCTAAGCATGGTGTAGTCCCATTTCAAATTAAATTTACTTCCTTGTACATGATTTGTACCTGCCGTCCTGTAGATAGTGAGTGAAGTTGTATTTGAGATGAAATCATGTCTGTAACATTCTCTGTATCAGCTGCTGTTCCTGCACCACAGCAACTGTTGAGTATAAAATAAGAATAGGTATCTAGAATTAATCTGAAACGACAGTGTACATGTACTATAAGCCTTAAAAAATTCAAGTGTACAAAATACATGGTACAATAAACTGATATTTACTGGTTAACAACACAACTGTGTGCAGTACATGCACTTGGACATTTGCGTATAAAATACATGTACATATTACAATATATTTAGTACAATTAAAATATACAAATTATATATATACAATATAGGTTGTACTTACTAAATATTTGGAGCAATGTAATGAATTTTAGCACAATTTTTATCAGCAACAACAGTATCCTGAGGGAGGGGAAAATAGGAAAAAATTCAGACTAAATTATAGAAAATTAGCTTTACTAATATACACTTCAAACAGGCACTTATTCTTATGATGTATCATACCTAAATAACCATAATCCTTTTCAAAACTAATTTTCATATTCAAATAAAATTCCTTGAGAATACCAAGAAAACAGTGAAAACTAGGATAAACGAAGCTACCAAAAATGATTTTGAAAGTATAGGTACAAAACGTCATAAGGGTAAAAGAGCAAAGGATAAAATACCTCTGTAGCCCTGGTATCTGCACCAAGTATAACACCATCCTACAATAACCAATCAACAACCACATCTAAGTATGCCTAACTGCTTAAAAAAATTGCTGGGTTTCATCCATTCCTTCAGGAATCAAAAGGCATTAAAGAGGTAGCCATGTTGGATGAACAAACAATAGATGCCAATAAGAAATCTTTTGTTGGCTAAATGGCTACCGTGACATCACATGCAACCCAGCAATTCAAAGGAAGGGCTGCCAGCTACTTATAGATTGTGTCCTGTAATTATGTACAAATTCATGCATAATGTGCCTACCATTTAGTTAATCCTTTGGGGAGGGTGGGATGGTCAGGCATATATGGGGCAATCGACATTATACATGTAAAAGACTTTTTGGGTCAAACTCCCTACCCTGGGGTATTGGACTGTGTATTTACTGTCAAATAGCAGGAGCCCTTGGGTCCTGCAAATAGTCAATCAAATTGGTACATTACCCCATATGAGTACCATATATGCCCCAATTAACTTATATGTGATTGAGTTCGTTTCCCAGTTCCCCAAAGGTACGCTATGAACTGGTAACCCTAAAAGGTACGAGTGGGTCATATTTTCATAAAAGGTCTGTCAAGCACCCCTACCACTTTTGTAAGGGAGTACCCCCCCCCCCCCCCACCCCGGGGGTTTGTTCAGTGTAAAATGTACATAATATTATCATTAATCATGCAACATTTTACACTGAACAAATTCAAGTCACATTCTTTACTTGATAATCTGTGGGATTGCCATACAAATATTTGATTTTAATCGTATTATCGTTCCCAAAACCGAAATTACAAGTTATAACGAGTACACACATGTCAGAATAAAAATTTATAAACTTCTTTATAAAATGAAAAAGTAATTTCGCTACATGCTACATGTATTGAAAAATGAGGCTAAATTTAACTTAACTTATATATCACCTAAAGAAAAAAAATAAAGAAATGATAAGACCAAAACACAACACAAAGAGAAAATTTTACCTTGAACACGATACCGGCGATTGTAGTTCCAGTTTTTCTGGCAGTGGGAGCTTTTACTCCCATTTTCTCCAACATCGCATTTCTACAAATCAACAAAACTCTCACAATAAATAGAAGTATCATAGATATAAAGATATCCAAAACCATAACCATACCTGTTACAGTTTTCAAATGAAAAACCTCCACTGAAATCGGGAATATTTGACAATGCATTCACAGCCGCCATTTTGAAAATTTTGTGGAGTCATATTGCACATGCGTTATACTATTTATCCGCTGAGTATTACGTATTGTGGACTCAACCAGCTTCGTAAGTCACGTGGGTTGTGTGGTCCGAAGACAAGATGGCGGATAATTTTGAAATTCTTTGCTCTTTCAAAGTGTTGGACTCTATTCTGATACAGAAGTATCGGTCTAAGAGGACTGGAATTCAGTTCTGCTTTGCTCAGGTGCCTGGACCGCTTGTGAATGGATATCTCTGTTTGGGTCAGTAAATGAAAATTTTATGGTCAAATTTACCGGGGGAACTTTAATCTGACATAATTGACGAGATTGACGCGAGCTCCTGTCAACAAAGAGAGAGCACGAGAGACAACATTTTCTGTTCTAACATGTTTCAACTGCTTCTAAGTCAAAGGCCTGCCGTCTTCACTTTTATATGTTTTCAATTCTGCTATGGGATGGGACACAGGAAAGTGAAACCCTATAATTTTGTTCTCATCTTTTGTTCATGAATTTTTTATGAGGTAAGCTTAACTTTCAGCATTGCAAACTGGGTAAAAACTTTCTTCTGGTAGAACCCCTCTTCTTAACCCATTTTTGTACCTCGATCCTTCCCCCAATCCTTCACACTACAGGCTAAATCCTGATATTTTTTTCCAAATAATTTTGTATCCAGTTGATATTAAAGGTATTTGTGATGATTTCTCGTACAATCTATAGTATTACAAAATTGATGAGACAGGGGAGAACTTTGATCTGCCCTGCCTGTCCCAATTAATCCATTTAATTGTACCACCCCACCCTCCAAAATACTGTACTTATGGTAGCAATTGTGTAAGAACTGTCAATTCCAATGCCAAATCTTGTCAATCAAGGGTCAGACTGAGCCGTGAGAGCACGAGTCTGTCACCTTTGTGGAGTTTGACATCAAGGATGAGACATCACGTGTGACTTGAGTGTGTCAGTTTGTTCTTTCCCTTCAAGGGTTTTTCTCTGGATTTTCCAGTTATCATTCCGCAGTAAAAGTAACATAGAATATATTAGAATACTGTATGGTAGTAGTGTGTGTGAGAGTATAGTGTCCCCTGGTTAGTATACACCTATTTCAAAAAAGGTTGTCACCGCTAAGAGCGATAGGCGATAGGTAATAGGTCATTCCAAGACCGCAAAGCACTGTCTATTGATTTCTAATTGATTTACATATGAATAGCCAAATATTTGATGGAAGAGTGTAAAGAAAGATTTAGGATGGCTTAATTAAGAAATCAATAGTGCTTTGCAGTCTTGGAATGACCTATTACCTATCGCCTATCGCTCTTAGCGGTGACAACCTTTTTTGAAATAGGTGTATGCCAGAATGTATTGGACACTTACATGTAAATATAAAATACTTAGTTATTTCTAAAAGGCATATATCTAATGTTCAAAAAGTTCCATTATGTAGCAACTGAAGCTCATGACGATGATGGCCTGCCACATACATTGGAGCATCTTGTATTTATGGGCAGTGAGGAGTATCCTTATAAGGTATATTAACAGGAGTGCCACACCTGTATAAATACATGTATCATATCTGTTGTAGCTTTAGAATGCATTATCCTTGGAATCCCAGGGGTAAAATAGTCCAGTTTCCAATTACTAATTACCAGCGAGAAAAGCAATACATTTTGACTAAGAACAACAAAGAAATCGAATGGAAATTGTCACTCGGAATAATGTTAGAAATGTGTTTGCTTCATCGAGTGTAAATATCCGAAGGTCGTGGGTTCAATCCCCGCTGGGGGCTCGGATTTTTTCCAAGTCTTTATTTACACTCGATGAAGCAAACACATTTCTAACAAAGAAATCAATTTCATTCCCATGGGTCTTTCTTGAAAAAGGCGGCTAACCCTGCATAAATGCGCCTTTTGTCAAGAAATCCAGCCATTATTGAGAGGTCTGACCATTAGAAGAGGTTCAACTGTCAACGAAGTCAATCACCTGACTGTTAACTTGAATTAGAAGCACTCCTTACAACATTTCCAATGATGATAATTATCAATCTATAAATTTGAATTGAAATGTTTGTTGTTGTTAAGGGTTTACTGGACTTACTGGCTAATCGCTGCTTGGCTCAGGGAACCAATGCCTGGACAGCAACAGACCATACTTGTTATACAATAGAGACAGCTGGTAGTGAAGGTTTTATTAACCTACTGCCGATCTACCTAGACCATGTCCTGTATGCAACACTTACTGTAAGATATGATATATAACTTGAGTAAAGAAAGGATAAATGGGATTCATTTGTGGTTTTATAAAAATCAATAACAGAAAGTACTTGCTGATGCCTTAGCAACCACAACTGACACCTTAGCAACTGTTCTGACAACTCACCAACCACTTACTGACACCTTACAAACCAGCAACTGGCAACAACTTATTGATACCTTACCATCCACCTACCTGTACTGATACCTTATCAACCACTGAAACCCTACCAACCACTTAGAGTAATTTCAATAAACCTGTGCACTACTAAATTAAATCAAGCAAATAAAAATTATTACTAACAGTAGATGCTAAACATTTTGTCTCCTTTCGTTCCTCTGCATCTTGTAAACAACAGCTAATTAGTATTGCCCAGGTTTATTGAAATCACTCTACTGACACTTTACCAACCACTTAATGGTCAACGCTATACCAACCACTTACTGACTGACACCTTACCAATAACCTACTGAAACTTAACTGACCACTAAATGAAACATTACCAAGCTGACTTTATGGACAGAACTACATATAAGTGTGCCTTCTCCTATACTATTACATGATCTCTTTCATAGTTAGTTTCCCTGCAAGCTGAGAGCCTCCTTTAATCGCAGGGTAATAGTTAGTAAGAATTCAGATGACTTATTTATTTTTGTAATCAGGAATCAGGCTATGTGACTGAAGTCCATCATGTCAATGGAGAGGGAGAAGATGCTGGTGTAGTTTATTGTGAGATGCAAGCCAGAGAAAACAGTGGAAGAAGTAGAGCACACCTTGCCATGTTAAGATGTCTCTACCCTGGACACTGTGGCTTAAAGGTATTGTACAATGTATCAGCTTTCACCTTTTAGCTTTAGTTAGTCTATATTAATTGTTAGAATAGGACCTCTCCATAACAACCACCTTGGCTGTTGTGTAGAGTAGGCCATATCATACAGAGGTTTCAATATAAGGTAAGGGTGGATATGCTGGCCATTGTGGAAACATGTAGTCTTCCTCGTAGCCGCTACCAGTGACATAGCGGAAAAACAGCTAAGCGGCCATTTTCATAGTTTTTTCATAAACTGATGATGAAGTATGAAAAACAGTAACTGCTACACTTTTACTGGCTTTAATTAAAACTTTTTACAAAACCTTGTGACGTTACAGTAAAGCTTCGCGGGGATATTTATTAAAACAATGATTTTTCTGCTGATCAAAATGTCACCTCTCCCAAAGTATAGGGCATTATATCTCAGAAACGGATGCACCAAATTTTGATATTATTTGATATTTTGTTCTTTGTGTCTACAACGGCTTGTATACAAAATATTGAGCCTTAAAAACCTATGGTGTCCTTATAAATGGAAGCTGTAAAACGTTTTTCCGCCCTGTCGCTACCAGTGTCATCACACATGCTTTCTTCCCTAAGTAGGGGAAGTGTTGCATGACGACACTGGTAATGGCTGCAAGGGAGACTAGGAAACATGGTGGCTGTAGAGAGTTGGTTATGAATTGAGGTTTACTGTACAGTCAAACCCTGCTAACTTGAACTCCCTGGCAAGGGAAATGGAAAATAGTACTTTGAGTTAGCAAGGGTTCAAGTTAACCAAATACAGTACCGCTCAAAAGTCTTTTAACATCGTCACGCGCGATTTCTGAGTGTAGTTTGCGTGTAGTTTGAGTGTAGTTTGCATGTAGTATTACACGCACTCTGAGTGTAGTACACTCACTACTGCTCAAGTACACGCACAGTTAAATGTAGTGTTGAATTTCAAGCATGTAGTCTGTGTGCTCAAGTATCTGTGTTTCAGACATAATCTCATTTTGGTATATCTCAATCTTAGTCAGAAACAGGAGGAATCATGGCAAACTTAAGAACAACATGCAGCCATCAAAAAGTATGTCATTGTAAATATTGATATGTTTACCAGAGTTTGTCAAGTCTATCAAAGGAATGTTTAATTAATACATCATTCAATCTATTGTTTTAGGTGTGTGACTACCACAGATGTTTCTATCGACCAGAGAATCTATCCGTCATTATAACAGGACTGGTAGATCCCAACAAAGTGTTTGAGGCAATTACACCATTTGAAGATAAAGTTCTTTCCAAGGTATACATGTAGTTATTGCTGCTTCCTATTCCTTGTTTTAAACCCTTAAAAAGACTAACTGCTGGTCCTGAGTCCAGGGGCATTTCATATGCTTTTCAAAAATAAGAACCTGTTTTAACATTGTGGGCTTCACTCAAATACTCAACATGTGAAATCTCTAATATAAGTCTATACATCTAACATGAAAAGGTACTCCTTACAGGCAGAGTTTCCCCAAAGTTTCCATCAAAGGGACCCAAGTTTTATCAGCTACATGTAAAAGATAATTGTACAGTACCTAAATTGAGTTCTGCTTCTTATTTCCTGTTTGTGGCCAACAAGAGAGAGTGCTAAAACAGTTTTTGTACATCTGAAAATTGCATGGTCACAATATGACATGTCTATGTTAATTATTAGACTCAGGTACCACCTTGGTCATTTTCAAAATTTTTGACAAGCAACCCTACCCTCCTATATATGAGAGTCCTCCTCCCCCCTGAATGGGTGCTTAGTCCAAGAAATATAATTGTTACTTGTATCTGTAATTTATTTGGCATTTTCTTTAAAATTATATTTTGTTTTCCAATATTGTAGAAAGCTTTGCCACCTTACACAAGGCCTTGGAAAAGTCCTGTGCCACCTCTGTCTGATAACATTGTTCAAACCATAGAGTTTCCTACAGAAGATGAAACATCTGGCATGATTCGTATAGGTTGCCGAGGACCAGGATCTAACAATCGTTATGATCTAGCAGCGATAAATGTCATCATGGATTATCTCACTGACACACCCATCGCACCATTACAACAGCACTTGGTGGAAGTCCCGGAACCTTACTGCAGTGATGTGTCATACAACCTGATTGAACACTCAGAATCTTGTCTTTATATCAAGGCTCAGAATGTTTCAACTGATAAACTCATGGCTACCAAGGACAAGATAATGGAAGTCTTAGAGGGGATTGCCAGTGGGAGTGAGCAGATTGACATGGAACGTATGGCTTCTGTAATTAACAGGCTGATTCTTGATGACAAGGATAAGATTGAGAATGATCCACATGAAAACTTTGCAGATATTGTTATTTATGACTTCTTGTATTCTCAAAACATTGACCAGTTAGAACCAAGGACAAAATCTATTGAGAAGTTTCAGAAGTTGAAGTCTGAGCCTGCTGAATACTGGGCTGGCCTGGTGAAAAAATACTTTCTTTGTGCTCATACTGTCATAGTAAGTAATGAAGATATGCGTGGTACTCTAAGGTGCAATAAGTAGTTGGTAAGGTGTCAGTGAGTGGTTGGTAAGTGGTTGGTAAGGTGTCAGGTAGTAGTTGGTATGGTATCAGTAAGTGGTTGGTAAGGTGTTGGTAAGTGGTTGGTAAGGTATCAGGAAGTAGTTGGTATGGTGTCAGTGAGTGGTTGGTAAGGTGTTGGTAAGTGGTTGGTAAGGTGTCAGGTAGTAGTTGGTATGGTATCAGTAAGTGGTTGGTAAGGTGTCGGTAAGTGGTTGGTAAGGTATCGGAAAGTGGTTGGTAAGGTATCAGGAAGTGGTTGGTAATGTGTCAGTAAGTGGTTGGTAAGGTATCAGGAAGTGGTTGATAAGGTAGGTGGTTGGTAAGGTGTCAGGAAGTGGTTGGTAAGGTGTCGGAAAGTGGTTGGTAAAGTATCAGTAAGTGGTTGGTGAGGTGTCAGGAAGTGGTTGGTAAGGTGTCAGGAAGTGGTTGGTAAAGTGTCTGGAAGTGACTGGTAAATTAAGGTCTCAAAGTGGTTGGTAAGGTGTCAGGAAGTAGTTGGTAAGGTGCCAGTAAAGTGATTGGTAAGGTGTCTCAGTAAGTGGTTGATAAGTTATCATTAAGTGGTTGGTAAGCTGGTTCTATTTTAATTGTCACAGGTCATAGCTCAACCAAGTGGTCAGTTAATGAAGAGTATGGCAGCAGAGGAGAAGCAAAGAGTTGAGGAGCAACAAAAAGCTCTTGGTGAAGAAGGTCTTGCAGCAAAAGCTAAGCATCTTAAGACTGCAACTGAAGATAATGAGGTGAAACTATTTTTTTTTTCAAACTAAGATAGTAGCTTACAGACATTGTAAGTACTGGTATCCCTTGCAGCCATCACACGATGTGGCAAAGGAGCATTGCATAATGAGACCATACTTGACGCAAGGAAGATTATGTATACATATAGTTATTGTACAATGTATGAATACCTTTTGATATTTGTACACTTGATATTTATACTCACTGTTTTGGACACTTATAAGAAAAACTATTACTGTCTGTCACCCTAAGCAGTTGCCCACCACAACTTTGATATCAAAGGGAGCTAATTGTCCACATTTCAGTGCCTAATAGCTGAATTGGAAGCTCAATTTGGTCAGATTGAATTCCTGTAAACAGTGTTATGATAATAACAATGCACTAAAAGTCAGCTGTTAAATTGCTTAATTAAGCAATTTAAAAAAATTCTTGTCATATTTAGATACCTGCTCCTGTAGAAGTTGTTAGCAGCATTCCTGTTCCCTCGACATCCAGCATTCATTTTCATCCTGTCAAAACAATAAGCAATCGTTGTCATGGTGATGTGGCTAAAGCAGCTCAAGGTGGCCCTAGTTTCCCAGTTCAACAAATCCCATTTGCATTTCAAATGGACCATGTATTGACAATGTTTGTAGAGGTATGTCATCATTAATCAAGCCTGAAATTTTATTTGAAGATGTCTGTGAAATAATTATTACCAACAGTATGCTACCCTTGAAATGTTATTTTTAGACCTGTGTAAGTGACGAACATTGTGTTACAGTACCACCTGTAGGTCTTTTAACATTGTCACGCACGATTTATGCGTGTAGTTTGAGTGTAGCTTGAGTGTAGTTTGAGTGTAATTTGAGTGTAGCCTGAGTGTAGTTTGTGTGTAGTTTGAGTATAGTTCTACACGCCATCTGAGTGTAGTACAATCACTGAGTGTAATACAGTCACTGTCAGTAGTATAAGTTTTGATAGTCTGGACTACACGGAACCTGAGTGCAATTACCACGCGATGTACCCTCAAAATTATTTTAAAGTGACAAACATTGTGTTACATGTACCCTTGATAAGGATTTTTTTGTTTTCATTTGTAAACATCCCCAATTGTTTCATTCTTCAGCTGATACTCTCTAGCAAGAGGAGTGAGGCTTTTTCAAAGAGCCAGTCCCAGGGGTGTCCAGGGGTGTAAAACCAGGATTATCCTTTATTAGGACGGGGTGCATCATTATAATAGAAATCATAAACTCTTCAAAAGATCCAGAGGATATTTTGGATAAGTATTAAGAAGAGAATGGCCTAAAGGTGACTCAGGAGGGGTTGTGCACCCCTGTTCCTCTCTCCCAAATGTACCCTGGTAGTCCTCACATCACTGATACTGACAGTACATGTGTACTTATTTTCCAGATAACTGCTATGTTTGATACTACTGTTATTCCTGATGACCTAAAGCCATATCTCAGCCTTTTTCTAGAAATCATCTTTGAGTCTCCATTAACACGAGATGGAAGTAAGTAAACAAAACAGCAAACTGTAACTAGAGCAGATTTCATATAAGTGTGAAAAGGACCACGCCTTGCCTTGGCCATGTCAGTGCTGTGGTGTCTATAAAAACATTTGAAATTCCTGCTGGAACCATGCTGTGACCATGCAATGCTATTTTCACAGTCATTATGAAATCTACTCCACCACTTTTTCCTTCAGGTACGATCAATTTTTTGTCCTGCAAACTGTCTGCAGGGACTGCCACCACCAACTCATTTTATGCCTCTTCTGTGTATTATAGATCTTATACCTTATGAGCAAGTAGTGGCTGAGCTAACAGCTGACACCCTTGATTATTCATCAACTATTGGCATGCGAGGCCGCCGGTTTGTGCCTGGAGACTTTGATGCATTAGCCTGTGTTGTCTTGAAGGTATAAGTTATTACTAGAAGTAAATGCAATTGTGCAGTGTCATGCAGACTAATGCACAGTAGTGCATGGTATGTGAGGTCACTGGTTTATGCCTGGAGACTTTGATGCATTAGCCTATGTCATCTTGAAGGTATAAGCTATAGTAACAGTAAAATGCAATTGTGCAGTGTCATGCAGACTAATGCACAGCAGTGTGGTTAACACCACAGTACTTTTCAGCAATCTCTACCTTAATTACTGTACAAATCGAAAAACCATGGGTTCCAGGAATATTTCAGGAATGTCTCAACCATTTAGAAACTTGATCATTATCTTTGTGGTGGAACAACCGTTTCTGATTGGCCAAAAACAACAGATGTGTCACATTCCTGAAACATTTCTAGGTGCCCACAGCTTCTGGATTTGCACTGTAACTTTTATATAAAGCATGAAATATACTTGTGCAATATTCTTGGTTTTAAAGTTTAAATAATTTTGCATGTATAGGTTGAAGCAGATAAATATGAAAGTGGAGTGAAATGGCTGCAAGAAATCTTGTACAAAACAGTCATCACTAAAGACAGATTAGATATTGTTGCCAAGAAGATGATCAATGATGTTGCAAGGTACACAGCAGGTGGCACGGATTCAAGGGAGAGGTGCAGGGGGGGGGGGGGGGTGCAGCTCCTCCTGATTTGACTTTAGTCCAGTTCATCACTTGAAAACTGCTCTTGGGGCCAGTTTGTAAAGATGTACCAAAATGTGTCATTTTATCAGTCACTATTAACACTTGTTTAGAATTACATGTAGAACAAATTCAAGCTTTATCATGTATTTCTACTGAAAAACTCAAAGCACTGACAAAATGTGCATCTGATCAAACTATAAGTCAAGATTTTATGTGCTGTGACCCAACCATGTTGTAATATCAGAGAGTCAGTTGATTTGTGGGGCAAACAATCATATCCTGTGACAATCATTATTCTAAGTTATGGTTATGGTAAACTAAATTTGCATCTATGGTACATAGAAAGTTGCCCCATACATGAAAACTGCTCTGGCCTATGTTTTACCATGGCTTTCACCTCTTCTGTGGCCCTCTCCTCCCTATATTGTACAGTACATGTCCAAAAAGAAATTCTCAAAATTCACTTAAAATTCTCCTACCAACACCTTCTCTATCTACATGACAGTACCCTTGGCCCTTTGAGTTGGATATCAAAATATCGTGCAGTTGATAAACATTGCTTGTCTTCTACAGCATGAAGAGGGAAGGAATGGTTGTTACAAAGACTCTTTTGAGAGACATACTCTTTTCTAAAGGTAAAACATCATTGTCAGTATTATTTAGAGTACACAAATACTGTACATGTATGATTAATGTTAGAGTCACTAGGGAGCATACCATAGCCTTGACAATATTGTTGCACATTTTGAATTTCAGATAGTAACCTAAATATGACCAATATGATTAGGCAGCATACACTTCTTACCAAACTAGTCCAAGATCTTGAAAGTGACCCAAAGTCTGTAAGTAATTTAGAAAGTAAAGAAGAACTTATGGTACCTGCTAGGTCATTTTGACGTTAACAACCACTTACCAACACCTTACCAACCACTTACTGACACTTCACCAACCACTTGCTGAAACCTTACCAACCACTTACTGCCACCTTGCCAACCACTTCCTGACACCTTTACCAACCACTTACCAACACCTTACCAACCACTTAACGATACCATACCAACCACTTACTGACACCTCACCAACCACTTACTGACACCTTACCTACCACTTACTGACACCTTACCAACCACTTACTGACACCTTACCAACCACGTACTGACACCTTACCAACCACTTACTGACACCTTACCAACCACTTCCTCACACCTTACCAACCACTTCCTCACACCTTACCAACTACTCCCTGACATCTTACCAACCACTTACTGACACCTTACCAACACCTTACCAATGCCTTAGTAGCAGCTTACCAACCACTTTCACCCATTTTCATGGTTGCAGGTAATTGATAAAATTGAATCATTAAGAAACACTCTGACAAAGCTGTCCAACATCCGTGTACATGTAGCTGCTGATGCCAACAAGTTACCTAATAATGCTGAAAAGATTTGGACTGATTTGTTTGTGGGTGGTCAGGCAGAGTCTCCACCAACAAGGTTAGATGCTGGAATTTCTTACATCCTCAAAATGTTTCTTATAACATCTTGTTTTTGTGAAAATGGGACAAGATTGAAAATCCTGAATTTTCATTTGGGAAAAGAGCACATCCTTGGTTGTGTTAATTTATGGGAAAAATTACAGGAGTGTGTGAGCAGCTGTAAACTTAATTCCAGCAGTTTCAGTTTCAGTTTCACTTTTCACTATTTGCACTTTTCAAGATAATATGTACATTTTTTTACATAATAACCCAAGAAATATACAAATATACTCTGACACTTAAAAAAAAGAATTTGATAAATATAAATTGTGCGTAGAGGCTAAAGTAGCTAAAGCTTTCGAGTTAGCCTCTACAACATGTAGTAGTTGAGAAACGAAAAAAAAAACACAAAAGCAAAAAAACAAAAAACAAAGCTGAATAATAAAGAAATATATATATATATATATATATTTGCATGTGTACCTGCAAAATCATATACATGTAATTAACAAATAGATTCCATTTTCCATGTGTCTGTACTCTAATAGATGCACAGATGATGTCAAAATGTGGTAAGAACAAAAAAATATGCCACGAGACGAAGTCAAGTGTTATGACTGTTGTTCTCACCACATTTTGACTTTTGACATCTTCTGTGCATCTATTAAAGTACAGACCCATGAAAAAATAGAATCTATTTGTTTAATATAATATTCATCAATTATTATTCAATTATTTCAACCAATCAGAGCACATATAAGATTCAATGATGTCATCTATGCATGTGTACTGTAATCATACTGTTCTCGACCAATCAGAGTGTGTGGAACATACTGTACTGATTATTATAATATGCATTGAAAATAACATGCACTTTGAGAAACACCCCTATTAAGTTAATGGTTCTGTAAAGTTTTTGGGTCTTTTGAGAAACAGACCCTTGGCCACCACAATCTTGCTCCTAGACAAAATAGCACTGCACGCATTATTAGGGCATGTTCCAGGGATAGACCTAGGATTATCTGGAGTGCAGTGTTATAGAAATAGCCAACTATCCAGAGAATCAAAAGGATATTTTGGAAAAGTATTGAGAAGGAAGGGTCCAAAAACATCTGAGGAGGGGATGCATACCCCTACACCCCTCCCTAAATCCACCTCTGTTTTCCATTAGTTAGTTTTTACTACCGTTATCATTGAAGTACGACCTGTCAAGGTCAAAGTCTTGATTCAAAACTAGCATTCACACAGACGTCAATCAAATCACTCAACCGATACAAATAGTGATTTTCAAGACAAATGCTTCAAGTTTGCAAGGAAAGTTTAGATAGATATAAACTTTAAATGTATAATTAACTTTTATCATAAATTCGAGGCATTTTTTCTTAGGAATCGCAATTCGTATTGGTTGATTGATTTGATTGACGTCCGTCTGAATGCAAGTTTCCAAACTAGACTTGGAGCTTCACAGATCGCACTTCAACAACAACGGTAGTAAACAATGTTAGGGGTTACAAGAAAAGACAAAGTGTTGGTTGTATATTGTTTTCTTGTACATGTATTTACTTGTGTTGTTCGTTCCCCTCTAGTTTGCCAGTAGTTCCTCTACCCAACACCTTTCTAACCAAACCAGAGTTCCATGGCAAGATAGTTGGTGTTGGTGCTGTAGAGTCTTCCTATTTGTTCCAGGCTACACCATGTATTAATAGCTATGATCACCCAGATCTGGCAGCCATTATGGTGTATATAGAGTGCCTTGTTACTTTAGAGGTAAGTAAGCTATTAACAGTAAATGCCCGGGGGGGGGGGGACTCCGATCGGAAATGGACGGGGATGCTCGTCGTACCTTTTAGGGGTCAAAATCAGCGATCTGGTACCTTTTAGGGTGATTTTTTCCTCCATCAACGATTAAATACTGGAACAGGGCCGTAGCGAGGGGAGGGGCAATGGGGGCGCTCGCCCCCCCCCCCCCCCCCCCCAATAATTTTTCAACGGTTTTTCAATTTTTGAATTTTTAAGTTTAAAGTTTTAAATATTAAATGAATACAATATTCAGATGTCGTATATATAACACATTGCTACAGAATTTAGTGTAAAAAGTGCACTGTTCCAGTTCTAAGCTGACATGTATCGAGCGAGCCGTCAATTCTTATCTTTGAAATGTACACTCCAAAAAGTATGCGCTGAGCGGCTCGGGAAATCTAAAGATGGTACCTACATTGCTATTAAAATACAACTGAGCTCTTGACGACTAACTACATGTACATCACGTTTCATTCCCCACAAAAAAGGTTGAAAAATTCAATTTTGCAAAAAATGGCCATTTTTTTGCCAAGTGGCTTGCACTTTGACTTTGTGCTCAATGTAGCTATATATAACACTGGCCCAAGAGAAACATCCCAAAACAACTTAGAAACGGTGGTTGAGAACTCCTTTTCTGCCGAAATTCGTGCCGAGCGGCTCGCGCTTCGCGCTCGCTATAGCTAAATATTGTATTCTACCACATCACCTACAAAATATGAGTACGATTTGAACCTCAAAAAACATACAATCATTTTTAAAATTTCCGACGAGCATCCCCGTCCTCTTATATATAGGAGTCCCCCCCCCGGGAGTAAATGTGCTAATATTTAAAACTCTCAATGCCGAATGTGATTCTTTGGAGTAAGTATTTTACTTCAAGGAAGGGCTAAGGTTGAAATGTCTTTACAGTGGCATGGTTGACTGAGCGGTGAGTTCGAGAAGGCTTGCCATTCACCACTGTGTCTCAGCTTGGGTGCTAGATCAAATGTGAGTTGAGTTTGTTTCACGTGTTGTTCTCTAACATACCACGAAGGTTTTTATCTGGGTTCTCTGGTTTTAAAAAATGAACTTGTAAGTTGAGTTTTGTACATGTATGTAAAGTATTTAACAAAGAGTTAGTAAATGTGAGTGCTAACAGAAGATTATTTTATTTATTTATTTATTTATTTATTTATTTATTTATTCATTCATTCATTCATTCATTTATTTATTTATTTATTTATTTATTTATTTATTTATTCATTCATTCATTCATTCATTCATTCATTCATTCATTCATTTATTTATTTATTCATTTATTTATTTATTTATTTATTTATTTATTTATTTATTTATTTATTCATTTATTCATTTATTTATTACGATAAACACTCTTCTTAGCACATACCAGCACACACTAGCACTAGTTCGCTTGCAAAGTTTCACCATTATGCTTGTATTCACGTGTGTATTGTTTGTATTTGAAGGGTCCTATTTGGCGTCAAGTAAGAGGACTTGGGTTAAGCTATAGTTACAGGTAAGACAGTGAAGTCCTCATTTACTGTTGGAACTTCTGGTGCTGTTGCCATTTTGATTGTTAACGAAAATGGTATTAACGTTCATTCATGATTGTTAATGATGAAAATTACGTTGACTTTAGTGAATGTGATATTGTCAGTAATGCTGTTGATCTTGTTGTTGAAAATGTTTCCATTGATGGAGCTGGTCATTTGATGGTGCACATTTTGACCGTTTGTTACAATTGTGGTTGCTATAGTAACTATTGCTTCATAACATTCATGATTCGTTTTAGTCCAGACGCTGGGCACTCCGCCGCTCCTCTTTTTTATTTGGGCTTCCTGTCGTAGGAAGCCCAGAGTCTGTCGCAGGAAGCCCAAGTAAAAAAGAGGAGCGGTGAAGGATGGCCCAGCGTCTGGACAAGATTCATTCATAATTATAGCATGAAAGTTGACCCTGGTCAAGGAAACCTACAATTTGTTCTTGCTCGTTCAACTCACCTGGTCAAAGCTTACGAGAAAAGTAAAGAAATTGTGGTAAGGAACACGATGATGACGATGATAAAAACTTATTATCATGTAAAAAAAAGTTATAGCAATACAACCAGACTGACAACGAGAGAATCTTTAGCAGCGCTAGAATCTTTCACTGAGCAGTCATGCGGTCCGACCATCAGTTTTAGCACCAGAGACAATCGTTGCATTGCCACCCGATTTTTTTCCAACATCGCGGATTTGCCATTTGTTTTTCTGACCCGTCGATCATCCTTATGGTGGATCTTATAGAAATTCGTGCATATCATTGGCTGATTAGAATGAGCTCCGCTCTGAAGGAGACCCTCCTCTTTGATTGACGAATCAAACAAACCAAACAAACAAACATTCTAAGCTCCGTCAGGAAAAAAAAAAACGTTTTCCATGCTTAGTTTACCCTGAGAGTTGACCTTACTGTTACTTGAAGCTCCAAAAGTCTTGGCAAGATTTCCGTGCTCAGCCAATTGACCTTTCTTGGTGTCGGCAACCCATGTGTAATGTTGTAATGCTTTAAATAATGTTTTAACAGGATGGCTACCTCTCAGGACAAACTCTTTTTGAGCCGAGTGAACTCGAGGCTGCCATTAGTAGTGTTATCTTTGGTATTATTTACAGAGAGAAAAGCGTTTCTTCAGCTGCTTACCAGGTTTGCGTCCTTATGTTGTTGTTATTACTTCTCTTATTTTCTTCCTATCTTATTTTTTAAAGTGCCCCTAGCCCTTGCTACAATTTAACAGTATCTATTCCACATTGTGTGTATACACCTATTTCAATTAACGTTGTCGGCAAATAGACTCAAGTCTACGCGACTCACCCAAAATGGAGAATGGGTAGAAATTACTAAAAGCTATGAAACCAAATAAATATCAGCACGACAATTCTCAACCAGCTCGACAACATTTTTTGAAATAGGTATATATAACTGGAACAACATTTATTGGTTTGAGCATGGCACTGCCTAGCTACGGGATTTAAACTTGCCATATGCTAATTCGATGTCGTTTACCCAGGAATTCATTCAATATACAAAAAGGCCTTTGATGTAAATGAAACATCTTTTTGACACATCAATATTTTATTTTGTTTGTGTATAAAGGATTTCTTGAGTGTGTTCTTGGGTAAACGTCATTTAATTAGCATAAATCTCACAGCTCAAGAGCATAGAGCTCAAATGAGGAAATTTACACCAGTCAACTGTTTACATGGAGTACAATCGTTGTTGAAATTTTCACATTTCTTCCATTCTAGTTTTTTGCATCCCTTCATCCTTCGCCCATTCCCTTTCATCCAAGCTTTCTCTCTTTCTTCCGCTTTCTTTCTCTCCTGCATCTCTCCTTTCATCTCATCATCTTTCCTTTCATCAATTGTCGATATTACTTTCAAAGTGATTTATTTCCAATCTACAGAGCAAGCTTGCACAATTCCGAAACGTAGGGCCAGGATACAATAGGTACAGTATGTCACATAATTTGAAGCATTTACTGTAAAAACTCTTTCAGCATATATGTACACAGGAATCCCATCAACCTTATTAACCTCGTTTTTGATCCATAGGGATCTGTTAGACAGAGTTTCCATGGTAACCATGGAGGATCTAGAACGTGTTGGGCAAAAGTACATCGCTCCTTTGTTTGATCCTCTGACGTCACGTTGTGCCGTGTGTTGCAATCCTTCAAAAGTGGAGGAAATCAGAGACGGACTAAAAAGGTAACTAGTGCCCAACGTTATCTAACATGAAAAGGACAGTGGATAATACGCAATGTAGCTGATTTCATGTGATTTGATTCACCATTTGCTTAACGTCACCCGCTGACCCTTTTCGTAACGTCACCTCACCGTTACGTTAACGCTACGTTAGTTTAACGTTATCTTACTGTTACCTTTCCGGTTACCTTAACCGACCACTTTTTGCTATCATTTTACCGACCACTTATGGACCATTTACTGACCACTTGCCGACCATTTATCGACTTCTTACCGACTGTTTATCGACTTCTTACCGACCACTAACCGATCACTTACCGGACAGTGGAACCTCCCGTAAACGGACACCCTCGGGACCACGAATTTCTGTCCCGCCTCCGAAAGGTGTGTGCCTTACGAGTATGTTAAAAATGTGGTATTTGTCATGAGAAGGGACTAAGGATTGCTGTCCACTTATGGGAGGTGTCCGCTTACCGGAGTTGTCAGCAAATGGAGTTTCCACTGTACCGTCTGTTACTAATCATAAGTTTATGTTCGTTTTCAGTTTAAACAAGGACGTCCTGCCAGTAACATCACTAGAAGAAGAATTCACATGGTGACAACCTTAGTATAGGATTTCATGAATGTAGTGAATGTTTTTTAGAGTTTCATAATTCCGAAATTCCGCTTCGAGCAATAACTCACGTAGAAAGCACTGTGCCTAGCAACTGCAATTTTATATCAGTTGCTTAGCAACTACTACACGACAAACGTTGCATGTCCCTTAGCAACCACTGCTCGAGGTTGAACATTTGTCGCTTAGCAACCACTGCAAGACAACCACGACTTGCAGTCAGCCATTGGAGAATTTGGTGGCTTTTAGAAAAGCCGTTGTTATTTTGTAGTGACGCATAGTCAGTGGCTACTGAACTATAGCTGTGCTCTTTATGTCTTTAGGCACGATGGCGTGAATAGCGTAGAGATTGACGGCCGAGCTTTGGAGTGAAAATCAGTCTTGAAGTCTTGTGCTATTTCTCTAACCAAGTGCTGGAAGGGCAGCTTTCTGATCAGCTGCTAGGTGGATTTCTAATGACGGATTTGTCCGAGGGATATAGTACCGAGAGAATTGACCAAATTCGCATGGAACACAGCATGTTACACATATTGATACTCGTGTAAACTCCTATCCGATCTTTCTGCACAGAAAAAAATTCTAATATTTTTAATTATTGGTGATGCTGATGCATGATATGATGATGATTTTGGAATTCAGTCTGTTAGTGTTGATAACTAAATTTACTTGTTACACACCCACGACTCTATTTCCAGTTTATTTATTCACATATTTACAATTCCCATTAGAATTAAAAGTTTCCTTCTATAGCAAGAATAGTTCCTTTGCAATTCCATTTATATTTCTAATATATTACACTGTACATATAGCTTATATTACACTCCCAAAGCGCATGAAAACCTACACCGCACTGTATTATTTTGTCACGTAAGAGCGTTTTTGTCTAGTCACGCAAATATTGCTTTGTTTGTCAAGTCACGCAAAGATTGCTTTGTTTGTCACGCAAACATTTTCACTGGATACTTTACTTTACTTTACTTTACTTTATGTGTGATACGGTACAGATCAGAATGTAAAGTCACATTTTCGATACGTGTTACGGTAAAACGTTACAATAAAAATCATACCGCATCGTTTCAGACAAGAAATCTGAACTGAATGCAATAAAAAGTGGTTATTTCGTACATATGATGTGTTGTCTTGATAAATGGCCAAGTGGCTGAAAACTTCGCATAGAAGTCGATAGAAATCAATAAGGTTTTACTTCTGTACCAAAAATATCTTAGAGGGAAGAGTGCGCATGTTCCCATCAGGAAACCGCAGTTTTCGCACGACTCGCGTCGTGGTAGTAGAAGTCTTAGTAACATTGCGCAAGTGGAAAAACGGTTTCCTTGTTGCGAAAATGTCAAAACGGTTTTGCCACGACGCGCAAACGGGAAAACGCTTATTCTCCACGAAAGCAACGGAAAACATTTCCGCAACAATTTATCTTTTACGCGGCCCTCCGTAGATTTACACCACCGCATACGTTGATCAGAATTCACAATTACGCATGCATAAACTATGTTTAACACAAAAAGTAGTTTTATCTCAAATATTGAGCTATCTTTTAAAAACATACAATATGTTGTCTAAAAGACCTTTGCGATGAAAGTGCTAAAAATTCGAATAATCGAGTACCCATGCATTTTGTCGATTATCCCAAGATAAGATTTCGACATTTTTAAATTTTACCAGAAGCGTGTGCGTAGAACTCAAACGAAGAATTTTCTCCGTTATATGGTTTAAATTAAACCTAATAATGTAGTAGTTATGACTAAATTATGACTATAATTTCCTAAGCGAAATATGTGTAAAATGCCTCAATAAATAGGCATAACTTTTCATAGTTTCCTTTGAAATCTTGACGATTCCGTCAGAAAAAAAAAAGAGTTATCCAAAACGATTTCTTCGGGAAAACCGTTTGTTTTGGTTGGTCAATTGATTTCTCCGTCCGTCCGTCCGTCCGTCTATCTATCTGTCTGTGTCTGTCTGTCTGTCAATCCCAAATCCCCAATCAAATGCGTGGGATCGTAAAGAACCTTAGGAAACTGTATGGAAAAGTTAATTGTAAAACATCCTCGAAAACTAAGGACTAGATTGTGTCTTACTCGCCATCAAAGACTCTACTCTTTGGACTCTTTCAAAAAGCCAAGCTTTCTCTGAAACCCTTCCGATCACATTGAACGCTGGTCGTCGGCCAGGTTTTCTACCTGTTACGAGTATCGGCGATCGTGACCATGTGAGTGACGCATACCGCAACATTATTCAAAGTGATCTACTTTTCGGATACATCCCAATCTACGAGTAATGGGAACTACACTAAATTTATACACTAAATTACATAGTCCGCATGTGTTTCGACTTAAAATTTTGAATCTCCAAGCGATAGAATCTACTCCGAATCCATTCCTAGCTTATTCCGAATTCACTCCGAGCGAGAAAATCTACTGCGAATTCATTCCGAATCAACTCCGAATTTACTCCGAGAAGCACAATCTACTCCATGGTTTTCGAGGATGATAATAAAGAACTACTCGATTATCTTCAGTTCAATTGACGCATTGGGATGCGTGTCGGTTGAAAGCGCGTTGTTTTGACAGATAAAGTACCCAGTTCCCAGACCGAGTACCACAGATATCCCAAGCCACACGTTGAAGGTCATTACAATCAGCATAAGCACGTATCCCAGGACCAGTTGAACTACATGTAAAATGACTTGAAGTATGTAACTAGTGGAAAAGGGACTGAAAAAGAAAAAATACTTTTTAATTTTAACTTTTTAGCAGCAAGTGTGACGCAGTTGGTTAGTGCGCACGACGGGATTGGGGAGGGCCGGAGTGGACCCTTGACCGTCTGCAAAATCACGCTAGTCAGTGCGGGCTTCCTTTCCCATAGAGAGGAAAGGAAGGAAACCTCTGCCAACCGCCTCGACTCTCTCCAATGTATCGATCATCCAAAGTTTTGGATGATCAATATTTCGCGCGCTATGGACAAGGCTATTAATAACGCGCGTGCATTAGATATATGTAGCTTATGCGTTATTACGCTCGCTCTTTTTATTTGTATGCGCTTAGCAACGAATCTTTTGTTATGTATAACAGTTTTCAACCGTTTTCGTAAAAGTCATTTTAACACCTTCCCTGGTGACCCGAAAACTCGGAACAAATAGCAATTGTTACGCGTAAAATAATTGATGGATTAATTCCTGTATCCTTTATAGACCTTGCACGTGATGTCAGAGCTGCTCAATCTGGAGGATAAAACAAAAGACTTTTGCTCTCTTGAGAATTAAAATTCATTGTTTTGTCCCCAAATTGAGCTGAATTCCAATATGCTGCAAAGGGTATATACCATATCCTACAAACCTATATGGGCTTTGTCTTTGGGGCGCACTTGGTTGTCTGTCTAAAGTAACTTTACTACCACATTTACTCTCATCATATGATTGGTTCACTTCACCGATGTCTGCACTACTTGTAGCGTTAGGGAGGTTTTGACTTGACCGACTACTATGAAGTTTTGATCTCTTAAAGCGAACACATTCACTTAGAATGGAGAGCAGAAATACACCAATACACGAACCAACTAGGACTGAAAGAGAAAAAATCGCTCGTTTATTCTAGTCCAAAAGGATGGGCTAAGTTCTGTCTATCAGGGCGTTGCTCATTTGAGTCGATCTTGCTATACCTTTTCCCCTTTTCAGTTTCCCTCGACTGGGGAAAGGAAATGGTCCCACTATATGGCCACACCCCGTACGTGAATATAAAAAAACACCGATGCAAGAAGCACCTAGGACCAAGAGACCATAATACTAAGAGAGCGAAACTCAGTATTGATGTCTGTGCGATGTTCGTGGCGGCTAAGGCTATTTTTAGTAACTTCTCCATCGCGCGCGCAAGGCTCTCAAACAATAGAATTTGATTTTTGATGTGAGTGCGGACGGGATTCTTTGCTTTCGGTTTTTGAATTCTATTGTTTGAAAGCCGATGGCGAAGTTACGAAGCCTTAGTCGCCGCGACTAAGAAATTGAGTTACATCACCAGTGGTGCGTGCTTTATCAACTAAGCTAACCAGGTTGCAAACTAAAGTGGCCTTTTTTCTCTTAAAATTGTACCCTATTTTATGGTCAATAGACCTTATGCGCAAGACCCAATGGATATAGATTTACCTGACATTGAAGAAATCTTCCATCCTTCAAACAACAGTACAAAGCTAGGACTACTAGTAGCAAAAAAACTCTAAAATATGTGAAAACAGGAAATAAGATATTGATTATTTTCGATAATTTTGTATCTTTTAAGGCCCATTTTCCATGGCAAATTTACTATCACAAATGGATTTAATTTCCCTATACCCTGGTCCCAGAGGCTTTAATTTCTTTTGTATTTTATAGTAATTTCTTCCGTATTTTTCTTATTTTTGCCCTTTGTTTACTTTTTTATAAAAGAAAAATTAGAAGAAGAAAAAACCCTCTTGGAACCAGGGTAGATTTTCCCCTCTTACACGAGAAAATTTTACGACAAATGCATTTGACATGTGAAATTTGGAGAACTTTTTTCATCACATGAACATAAAACATTGTCATAGAAGTTTGCTCGTGGGCTTATGGATTTCCTTGTAGATCTACAGCCTGCGTCACTAGAATTTTTTGCTCATTACCTATGATAGGAAATATCTTGCTAGATATATTTTCCATATATTTTGTCCAGTTCCTATCATAGGAAAATACAATTTCCTTGTTATTTCCTAGATATTTCCAATCATAGGAAATGAGCAAAACTTTCCAGTGTGTAGCGAGATCTTTGAGACCTGGAGAGGCCGGCGTGTGGAAGGGACGCTATTTTCTTCACTTAAATTTTCGACAGTTATTGCTATGCACATTATGCACTGTCGTGCTGTTTACGACACACAAAAACGTGCCAAAGAGAACGTTCTCTCCACCACAGGGAAAGGACGCCATTTTCTTCACTTAAATTCTCGACAGTTATTGCTCAGTTGTAAACTCTATACTTATTGACTATGCACTGATTATGCACTGTCGTGCTGTTTACGACACACACAAACGTGCCAAAGAGAACGTTCTGTCCACCACAGGGGGAGAGACACCATTTTTTTCACTTAAATTCTCGACATTGACGGTGCAAGCTATGCGCACTCGTGCTGTTTGCGGCCCATAAAAACGTGCGAAACAGAACGGTCCGTTCACCACAGGAAACCCAGCCCGTATACTTAGAATTTTTCACTAAGAGACTTATTCGCCTGATTTCGTAACTTAAATTGGAAGTCCAGAAAGCTGAGTAATATCATTGTGTTTACTGTATAAAGTGTTTAAAGTTCGCTTAGCTGGAAATCTGTTATACAACGAAATAGATTATCTTTTACTTTGTATCATCACTAGAAAAATATATATATCTTTGGGCTGAGATTCTTGTAGATTCTTCTATGGATGAGATTTTCTAAAGATGAGATTTTAACCACAGAACAATGCTATGATACTCTACCACTAAGTGAAGTTGCGAAATGTAGTTTATGGAAACACGATTTTAATATTTGACTATTAAAAAAGGTTTTTCAAAATTGTATGACGCTTATGCTTTATTCATACAACTGATTTTGTTTGGTCAAATGTTCCATTAGAATAATGGATACTCTTTCTCTTAGCTCTCGATCTGACAGGTACTGGGATTATTCTTTTGAAAAAAGTTATTGACAATTTTTCAGTTTAACTGTTTAACTTACATTTTGAAATGAAAAGATATCAAACCTTTTTTTACGTTATTTTTGAAAAATGAATTAATGACAATGCATTTTTCTTGACACAAAAATAATTTGTAATATAAAGTTCATTTAGGTTAAGCTGGATGTTTGGATATAGAAATTAATAACAATCCATGCATTTTCTCAATCCTCTAACCTATAATTTCTATAATTCTCCCATCCCATTTTTTTAATATTTCATTTTCATTTTCCCATGCACCTCTTCCTCTGTACAGGTACGAAAAACGAAATTTAGATTGTTATTTTTGGGGGCAAAGTAAATGTTTTATGCCAAATTAATATCAAAATAATTCTTCTGACAAATTAGGATTTTCATTTGGACGACTTTTGAGTTAAAATTAAAGATAAAACCACTATTTTTGCAGAAAAACAATACAAATTGGTCAAAATCCATGAATATCCAATCTAATCTAAAATATTTATATCATATATAAGAGAAGAATTACATCGTAGTACGTGTGTTTAGAAAATAGGTTTTCCTTACCATACATTGAGTACAAAATCCATCTAATGGTATAGAAGCTGTAGAATTCACATTAAAATGCTTCATGATAAAGCTAGCCAGTTTACACTCCAAAAAACTGAGTTTATGACACTATTCTAACATGTATAAGAACTATATAAGGTGACGCTGCAAAAAGACGCTGGAAGTGAGCCAGATGAGCAAACAAGGAGTCCCAAGTTGTTTCAATACACCTTCAAGCACCACAATTTTAATAATTCCAAGTGTGTTCAAGCTTCCCACCAGCATAAATACTTAAAATCGTCATTATAATATCAAGAGAAAGAAATATAAATATATCAATAATGTGTGGCTTTGAGAATAAGGACGCCATTGCTATGACGTCATAATTAGCAATCGGCTGTTTTTTTATTTATAACTATGGATTGGGTTCCAAGTATACAAGCAAAGGAAAACCCGGCTTTGTATTAGAACTGAATGGAATGTACATAAGTAATCATCTACGCTAAATGGCCGCCTTTTATGTGCTGTGCTGTGTTTAGAATGGCTTGCCGTATTGTATCGGTGTATACACCTATATTTCAAAAAAGGTTGTCAGAGCTAAAGGCGATAGACGATAGGACTGATAGCTCATTCAAACTTCGAAGTAATCAAGAATTTTTAAAAATAGCTTTGTTATTGCGTTCGTTTTGCTCCGAACATTGGATATGAATGTTTGATTGTTGACTTTCTTAATAAAAACAAATAGAAAACCCAATCGTGAATAGTGAAATGACCTATCTCCTATCGCCTATCGCCTTTGGCTCTGACAGCCTTTTTGAAATAGGTGTATGTCCATCATGATATATCGGTAAAGATCCGAGCCGAATGAGAGGATCTCTAGAACCGATTATTCATATTACACGAACATTGGTTATTTTTTTTCCTGGAGGACAGGAATAATTCTGAAACGATCTACTAAATAACTCAAATTTCAAAACTACCAGTTCATGGACTGTATTGAATTAGGAAGTTTAGAACTAGCTACATCTTGACATGCGCACAATCCAGCTGATGTAATATATTCATAGAAATCTATTTCATTCTATTGTTTTATCGTGTATGTTATTCGTTATATTTTATTGAACATATTACATAAACTGCTGAGTGTTACGTAGGTTCTCCCTAGACTATAGGCGTTGTTAGACGCTTAAAGTCCTTATGACACATAATTTTTTATTTTCAAACTTAGTTATTTTTAGAGAGCATAGTGAAGATCTTTTTACCCAGGTTTTCCTTACCTCGTATTTTCTGAGATATGAAGGTTTCAAATGTCAAAATGCAAATTTGATGACGTAAGAGGAGGCGCGCAGGCAACACTGCAAACTTCTCATGGGTTTTACAAAAAGAGAGCCAGATTTTTTACTAAACAACAGGCTTTGCCAATGGAAATGAGTTACAAATGGAAAAATGCAAGTAATTTAAATTCTCTTGTTTTTGTATAATAAATGATTACTCCTCTTACGTCATCATATTGGCATTTTGAAATTTGAAACCTTTATATCTCAGAAAATATGGAGTGAGGAAAAACAAGATTAAAAGATCTTTACTATGCTTTCTATCAAGAACTGAAACTTGCGTCGATGGTCGTTGAGAAGCGAGTTTCGATTCACAACGCATTGCATTGTGTAGCATGGCCGTTTAACTGAACCTTAATTTTTCGAATCTCACTGCTTTCTACTCGTGCAAGAGAAACTTGTGTCGCAAAAATTTTCAGGACGAAATTGAGCCACCCATTTTGAAACTTGTCTCGCAACGGCGATCGACATACTAAAGTTTCAGATAAAAGTTTCACTAGTGTGTAACAGCGGCCTAAATCTACAGTAGGTAATCATTGTGGCCCGGATTAAGGCGCTGTTACACGCTAAAACTTTTATCTGAAACTTGTCTTGATCGCCGATGCGAGGCGAGTTTCATAAGGGGTGTTACACGCTGAAAATTCGTCCTGAAACTTACAACGATACAAGTTTCGGTTGCAGAAGTAGAAAGCAGTTCTACTTTTCGTGAAACCGTCTCGTGAAACCGACCTGGGGAAAGTTTCACCTGAATGACCATGTTACACGGTGCAATGCATTGTGAAACTTGTCTCGCAACGGCGATTGGGCAAGTTTCAGAGAAAAGTTTTAGCGTGTAACAGCGCCTTTTAGCCTTCAAATGTCAAGCCTCTCTCAACTCATCATTCTCCAAACTCTTCTAAAAGAAAGTGGTGTAATTGGCATCGTCTTAGTTTCCTGTATTTAACTGACTCATGGTATTTTAATGTATCCAGTTTCTATTATTCTAAGCGTTTTTTTGTCTTTTGGTGAGAGAAGGGGTTGATATACATTAATTATTTTTAAGTATTTCAATGAAAACTTCAGTAAACAAATACGTACCCTGAGGCCTGTAATCGAATTGAAAAAATAAATTTTCAAATTGTGATCGTGAAGGTCATGAAAGAAGTTTAGATGCCAAATTTCACGGCGAAATTGGAAATTGGTTAAATTGCGGCCGAGATATGAGTCAGATATGGCCTGTTGAATATATCATTTTCTCTAACAAATCACTCCTATATTTTTGGCTCTGTTAACAAAGTTATGAAAAGATCTATAGAGCCATGCAAGTTAGTGGAAATTATATATTCAGATGGCCATAATTAACTCAAGTACTTTTTATCCGATTTCTGGGAAATTACATAAGCTTCTTTTATATGGCCTTCTACTGAAATATGGAATCAAAATGTGAAAAATTGAACATTTATCATTTTATGACGTCATCATGCACTTTACCACGCTATACTGTACTGCTTGAGAAATCATTTTGGAGTCGAGAAGTTGATATATATACAGGGTAATATCATTGTTTGTAATGATATTTGGTATAAATACCACGAGTGATATTTCAAAATTGTCATGCACTGACAAAATTTCACAAGTCGCAGGTCGAATTAAATTCAGGCCTAATCAGGAATCTAAGGGAAAACACATCAAAATTGCCTATACCTTTGTCATTTCCATCACACGCAGTAATTTGCTATCTCGAACTCCAGCAAGTTGGTAACGTATATATATGGTTTGGCTGAGATTTCTCTTTTTGTGTTAATCATCTCAAAAAAGACTGAAGAGCTTGGGGCTTCGTGGGGTGATTCAAAATTTGAAACCGGATGGAAATCTTCAGATAATCTCATAAATCGTTATAATCTCATGTATTTCTAAGGTATGTTCATTTTTACCAAAAAATACTGAACAGATGGATCTTTCTTACCTTTTCATTCATGATATCAAAAGAGTCTTAGCCGGCCCAAACAGACCATCTAAATCACTGCCAGAAAAGCACGCATTCGTGATTTCAATGCCGCAGATTATCGTAACTCTATATTTCAGGGTCGTGCAGTGACATGTTTTTCACACGTGATCCCGGTTTTTTTTTTTTTTCTCCCCGTTTTATTTTATTTTATTTATTTTTTGACAAACATTCTGATCCTTGATACAAAAAGTTCTTTTATTTTGATCCCTGATCCCAGCTGATCCCGATATTCCTTTTTTATAGTAAATAAGATATATGCATGATCGAAAATGGAAACATTTCATTTGTAGTTTAATTCATATCATAACACTGATCTATATAAAAGTGTCATTCAAAAATGGCTGATACCTGGTATGAAATGTATATGATGTTGCTGTTAATGCAGATGGATTGCTTTTTGAAGGATGCCATGATGTTCTGTTGTATAAGGTGTATAATGGTCATTATTAGTATTAACCATCCATCCATATCATCCATCCATTCATCAATCCATGATGATTCTTATGGCGGACGGACGTGCTATCGACCCTCGCTCCACAAAAACTGGTGTTTAAGTAAACATAAATATTAAAAAACTTAATATATTATATATTAAATATCAAAGTAAATATAACTTATAATGAACTGGAAAAACTTCGAACATTCGATCTTTTTTTTCGGCTTATCATTCAGAGATCATGCAGACTTTTTTTTTGATTATTCATAAAAAAATTATTCATAAAACCTTTTAGTCTTTCGGTCATTCATTCAGACTTTCTTTGATCATTCATTCAAACTTTTTTCTATCGATCCTTGTTCAGACTTTTATTTAATTTTGGTCGTTCATTCAAACTTTCTTATTATCGGCCATTCATTCAGACTTCTTTTATCATTCATATTTTGATGATTCATTGAGACGTCCTTTGATCGTTCGTGCAAACATTTTTTTCTCTCGGTCTTTCATTCAGACTTTCATTCATTCAAACTTTCTTGACCTTTCTTTTTTATCGATCGTTCATTCAGACTGTTGACTTCATTTAATTGATCATTCTTTCAAACGTTTTTCTGTCTATCCTTTATTAAGACCTTCTGTCATCACTAGTACTTCATTCAAACTTTCGTTCAATTCCTCTAATTAGTCATTTATATCATATAGTATGGACTTCTTTTTTCATTTATTCAGTCCAGGATCGAGCCCAGATCGTACAGCGTGACAGGTAATGTCACAAAGAAATAGCCTCGCGGTAACGGTTATAAAATGTTTGTCGGTTACCGTTTTTATAAAAACGTTGACAAACATTCTTAAACGAATTGATGAAATTTTAGTTAGCTGTTAAATTTTCATTTATCAGTGAACCACTGCCCAATGCTATTTAACTGTTATCCCAATTTGGACACCCTCTGTTCAGAAAAGTGAACACATTTATACTTGAACAACGAAACGATCGATCCAAATACATGAAGTCAGTTGAATGAGGCAAATTCCTATTAGACAAAAGGATGAAATGCTTAAGTTTATCCAGCCGTCACACGTACTTGTTGTCTAAAGCTGTTTCTATTTAGTGGGATTTTAGTGGAACCAGCCAGCCAGAACGGCCAGTTCTTAAATGGTATATGTCAGTTAGTCAGTTCTTAGCATTAGCCAGAACCAGCGCCCTAAGAAACAAGGCGTACCTCTTAAGAAATGGTTCCACAAATTGTTCGACAACTGTGTGTGATTACACTACATATGCATAGATGACGTCATTGAATCTTACGCGCGCGAAAGGGGATGGGGAGGGGGAACGAAAGGGAAGGAAAGGGGGAAAAGGTAAGATAATAATTATAATCTATTATATCCTTACCCCCGCTGCCCCTCCGGTCTTTTCCCTCCCCCTCCCTTTACGCCCTAGGTCCCCGAGGATGAATGGATCTGTACTCTAATAGATGCACAGAAGACGTCAAAATGTGGTGAGAACAACAGTCAAGCTCGACTTCGTCTCGTGGCGTACTTTTTTGTTCTCACCCCATTTTGAAGTCATCTGTGTATCTATTAGAGTACAGAGGCACGGAAAAATGGAATCTCAGATTTACTCAGATTTTACTCAGATTTATTCATTTTACTTATATACATGTACATTCCAATGGCCTGCAAATAGTAAAAACTAATCAAGGTAAGCCAATGGATTACAATTCATGAAATATAGCAAGAAGTGAGAGACAGTACATGAAAACATTAGATTAAAATTACATTAAAATATATAACTGCATAAATTATAAAATTAAATTGAAATAAATATATCTTAAATATATCTTAAATATATCTTAGAGAACATCCTTTTTTGAGGGGAGAAGGAAGAAAAGACAACGGTTGTAACTTTTCATCATAACATGAAGAATTCTATTTGTTAAATAGAAAATGTCCTGAGATTGAATAAGACTTAGGAATCCCTGGTAGCCACGGTGGACGTATGGACGTAGTATGTAGGGAATTCTCTGTTCAATGAGCTTTTATCATGTAATTCCAAAAGTCACAGTACAGAAACATAATTACCATAGCTGAAAAGAGCACGTCAAAATTAGTAGAACTGTTAATTAGTAAAAAGTTTGAATGAAGTAACTTTCAAACTCACAAAGATATGAATTTTTCCGAAATCGAATTTTTGTATGAAAACATTCACTGGTAGGCAAGAGATGCCTACCAGCAAAGGTTTTCCGTTACAAATTCACACTTTTCAAAAATTCATATTCTCGCGAGTTTTGGATTTTATTCCTTCAAACTTCACTGTCTTGTTAATTTTAACATGCTCTTTCCAGCTATGGTAATTCTTCTTCTGTTTTACGAATTTAAAAATACCTGATAAAAGCTCATTGTTGATATATATATGGATATAAATCTGCTATCACGTCGCATTTACTAATGCAAATCCACTTTTACTAGAACCCATAGTGCTTTGGAGAAGCTGGCTACAATACAGTACGAAAGTATGATTCAAGGTGTTACTTTGACCTGGTCTAAGAAACCTGAAACAAAAGACAATAAAAGAAATCAGTTTTGTTATATATAGCAAATTCAATTAACGTTGTCGCTGAAAAAAGCCTAAAGCCTAAAGCTTTGAAAGCGGAATAAATGAAAATCTTTTTTTCACCGTGACATTATTACGATAAGAAACTTACTGTTTGCTTGCAAATTCTACACTACTTGGACACATATTCCTAAATTTCTCAGATAGCCTACAGAGAAGTTTATTAGTACACAAAAGATATTTGAAAGGCTTTAGCCTTTAGGCTTTTTTCAGCGACAACGTTAGCTATTTCAATTTTAATTGATATACTAATAATACTTCAGGATTTTTTAAAGTTTTATTTTAAATCACAGCTACCCCAAAGAATTTTGGTAGGTTAGGGTCTAAACATTATGACTGGTTTCATGTTAAAGAATTGAGTCAAGACTATAGTCGGAACTTTTATGAATTACTTAATTTTGATATCAGTTTAGAATGAGAGCCAAAGTTCTAATGGTATAATGTTGAATTCACTTTGCAAACATGGCTACTTTCCGTAACAGTGGGTAATCAGGGCTGTCAACTCTACCGGATAATCCGGGAGTCTCCAGATTTTGGACCGTATCTCCCGGTCTCAAGATTAGAGCCTCAAATCTCCCAGATAATCACTCGAATCTTGAAATCGCGGCCATGTTAACTAAAACATCCCTCCCCCACTCACACTGAGTATGAAGATCAACTTCGGAAAAAGCGCGGTAAAGCCTGGCGTACGTTTTGTCTTCCTAAGACGCCGCCTCCCCTCCCCCTCCCCCCAATCCACTGAGCCTAAAATAAACCAAACCTAAGAAACAAACGGTGAGATCCAGATAGGAAAGCCTTGGGTGTTGACAGCCCTGGGTCAAGTAGGGTATGTCCGTGGCATAAATGGGTTATGTTTGTATCTTTAAAACATTTGCAACGATAAATCCCCACTTTTTCTGTTCACTCATGTTCAAACTACAAATCAATCAAAGTTATTTTGGGGCCGTGCGTGAGCAGCGTTTTAAGGTCATGCTGGTAGTGAGTGAACAGACACGGGTGAAAAACGCATTGCGCATACTCGGAAGTTTTGAATAAAACCATTGGAGGTTTAGTGAATCTTGAAAGTTAAGGCTGTCTGTGAAAAGTTAGTGCTTATCTTTTCCGAAAAGATTGCTTTAGTTGTTGTCTTTCCCTGGTCAAACAATACCCGAGAAATTCGCATAATACCACGACAGTTGAATCGACGGTACTTTTAATTTTATTTGTAAACACGAACGCGTCCACGACTGAATTCCCGCCAAATTTTCGATCATGCGCAGTGCGTTTTTCACCCGTGTTGATTGACTCGCTTTCATAGCAATCGTATTTTTTAACACTTTAGGATGTACTAAAAGGGGGACGAAGAGTGAGTGACCACTCGGTGTGACAGATTTTTGGCAATTCTTGAAAAATGTTCTATGTGTATGGAGGGATGGCATGTGCTATAACACAAACATTGACCCTTTCAAAATAATCGAACCTAGAAGCTCAGACCGAAATGGCTCCTGGGTGCAGTAGTAATAAATGGATTTTTATCATTTATGTGTACTGTATCTATGAACGAGCTAAATAAACGTATCTAGAATATCAAGTGCTTGTCTCAGTCACTGTTTGAAACGTCCATGTACACGTGCTTCTTAAAAATGATCTTATAAGCAGATTTCCCAGTGTTCATTTCGGTCTCCGCTTCTATGCTTTGAAAGGGTCAATGTTTGTGCAATTAACAGCAAGTGATAACATGATGAGTATGCGCGAGCCGCTGGACGGAAGTGGTCTCAATTACGATTTTAACCTTGCTTAGGGCTACCTCTCTCATAAAGAGAGTCGTATATAGTCTCCCCAAAGTTTTTCGGAGCATTACATTCGAGTGCAGAAGTACGAACAGCTAGAAATTGTCCTTTCAAAATTATCCATTTGTCCAAGACAACAGAAGTTGGAGACATGCGCAGATGTTATCACTTGCTGCTTGCGCAATTAGCTATATACAACTGACAATGTTCAATGAATACCTTATATTTCCGGTTTTGTAGACGTAGGTGTATTTGAACAAACTGTAAACATCCAATACTGAAGCACACAACACGAAAATAGAAACATAACACAACACTTGAATACAACACCCATTGGTAAGTCCTGGAAGACAATATAATCTGATTTGGTCAAGTATATAATAATGCACGCTCTAATTGGATCAAGTATATAATAATGCACGCTCTGATTGGGTCAAGTATATAATAATGCACGCTCCAATTAGATCAAGTATATAATGCACGCTCTGATTGGGTCAAGTATATAATAATGCACGCTCCGATTGGGTCAAGTATATAATGCACAACCTGATATTGATTGAGTTAAGTATATAATAGACGCTCTGATTGGGTCAAGTATATAATGATTGGGTTACAAGTATGTAATGCACGTTCTAATTGAGTTACACATATATTATGTAAGCTCTGGTTATAATGCACGAAAAATGGGTGTGGCAGCGCATCATTTATCTTTGTATAGCCATTATAGCCATCAATATGGTCGACAAACAACATTAGATTACATGAAAGTATAAATACTTAAACTCAAGTTTACCTGGAGAAGAATAACAATAACGATGAAATTTAACGGAATGCGAAACATATTCATTATCGTGGCACGGCCTAGAGAAAAGGACAAACGCTCAGTAGTGATACATTGGTAAACTATGAAAAATACTTGCCTTCTATTTGTCTTCTCAAAGGTTTTACAAAAAATCTTCTCAATTTCATGCATAATGTGTGAGGTCCCGGGCCCGTCCCTTTAAAGTACGGTAACTCTTCTCTCTCACACTACATTCAGAACAGAGTAGCAAGGGTTGGGAGGGAGGGGTACCGGTCATGCAGCAAATTTTGACGCACACGCTGGTACGTTTTATGAAAGATCAAATCACGCATCACGCGCGGGTTCATTCACGGGTCACGCAAATAATTTTTGAGGCAATCATGCGTCACGCAAAAGCCAATTGCTACCCTTTCAGCATTTTATTATAGCACACAATTCACGTTGTACACAAGGATGGGATAAACTAACAAGTCATCATTCAAATGACGGTCAAGACAGCAAAAGCTAAGATCCACTGTGCCATCAGTGTTTGCTTAAATTCGCCGGACATCGCGCTTAAATTCTTGTTTTCTAATAAGTAAAATGGCTGGAGACTGAGCTAAGCCCTGACTATCGTCCAACAAGCTTGTTCGAACTTTCGCTCAGCGGGCTTTAGATCGTCTCCAGCTGAGCATGCGCTGTAGAGACCTGTCTCCATTATGTGACAAACAAACTGCATTTTTTCAGCCGAGTAATCAAATATTTTGAAGTGATAAAAACTTTGCTACTTACTTTCTTCTGGGACGTATTTTGACCTCATAGTTCCTAATGCCGGCCAGAAGATACCTACCAATCATAAGAACTTATGTTTCAAGACTTTTATCACTTGTCATCAGAAATCCGTTCTGTAAGGTACGCAGAGGGGGGGGGGTTACTCAACTCCATTTTGGATAGGGGTGTTCCGCCGAAGTTCTAGAAACCTGACCCTGTTTAAGACACTCGAAAGTGAAAAAATCATACCCTGTCCAAGAAAAAAGAGAAGAAAATCGACCCTAGCCTCGTCATTTGATTCCAATCCGTTGCATACAATTAGACAAAAAACGGCTGAGGAAGCACTTTTTTGTTTATTTTGAATATAGTACCCTATATATCTAAGACACAAAAAGATGATATGGCTTGGGATCTTGTCAAAATTATAGATCCTGTAATAAGACAATTTTGGGTAAAAGGTATACCCTGTTTAAGACAGCAGGGCCAAAAACCATACCCTATCCAGCGGCACATACCCGTATAGCAAATATATGGGAGTACCAACCCCCCCCCCCCCCCCCCCACACACACACACACACACACACCCCGGGCTAAAATTGTAATGTTTATCATCGCGCTGGCACTTACCGACACAAACTTCAAATACCAAAAAGGCTACAAATATAGACATCTGGTTCTAAAATCATTAACATATCAAACAAACAGAATTAACTCTTATCTGATGAAACCATTGATACTGGTACGAATATGTACCACTTCCGAACTGATTAATTCGTGCATTGTCAGAAGCTGTAGTCAGCAGCTCCTTTAGTGTCAAGAAAACTTCTTAATTCTGGCTGTCAGAAAAGAGTTAAACGACAACTCATTAGTAGTACAATTTATAAGATATTTGAGATATAGCCAGCATGCTGATTGTCTGGCTACCGTATTTATGTATAAAGGGCAGTTTTTCACATCCCCATTCCAAAATATATCAAATTAGGGCAATTTACTGTACCACAAGCAGGGTGTATGGTTTACCTTAGGAGATATAATAGGAACAGCTAAAGACATGGCAGCAATACCAAAAACCAACCTACCAGAGAAAAGTGATCAAATAATAAATTTTATAACATAGCTACAATCTTACGTGCGCTCTGATTGGCCAGAAAGCTATGAACTATTTGCCCATGGGCTGCACTGCGCGCGCACAATCTTCGTCATCGTCTTTTTCAAATCGTTCGTTTTTAAGATGGCGACACATATAACGCGCGCTCTGATTGGCTGAAAAATCTATGAACTATTTCCCCATGGGCTGCACGGCTCCGTTTTTAACGTTCTAGGCTCTGTTATAAATCAATTAGACAACAGAAAGCCGCTGTCCATTGCGTTATAGACGCACTTGAGAAAATATAAAGAACTCTTAACAAACTAGAGTCGCACTCGGCTACGCCTCGTGCCACCCTTACGCTTGTTAATCGTTCTTTATATTTTCTCAAGTGCATCTATAACGCCATGGGCGCGCGGCTTTCTGTATGTCTAATTGATAATTCAGACAGCAATTTAGCCTCCTATGCAACCGCTGCTTTGTGTTGTCACGCAAGGCTTTCACCCCACGAAGCTTTATGGGGAGAAAGCCTTGCATGACGACACAAAGGAGCAGCTGCATAGGAGACTAACAGCAGTTTTATATAGTTATATGCCTCCTCTTTAGCAAATGACCACTGCTATCTTATTACCTCATAAAACTCTCTGGTGTGGTAATTCTACACCAATATTTGAAAATACAAGAACCCAACATTATAGATACCTAAAAATAAATGGTAAGGTAACAATATGTTACACCAAAGTTCCATCACTTTAAATGTTCTAACAACAAATTATTTCGTACCAAGACGCCTCAGAAGTAATGTCATCATCATCATCATCATCATCATCATCATCATCATCATCATCATCATCAGACTGAGTCTCCTTGCATGGACACACATGGACATCACATTCTACTGCTCCCCAAACAGGATCTTAACTCATCTGATCTATGTGCCATTAGGCCTATGTCACTCATGAGAGGATGAGAAACAAGATTCCCTCCTTCCACTACCCCTCTCTTATAGGGTAAAAAATGATGAACAAGACAACCAATTCTCTGGTTCTTATCATGTTAAATAGGATCTCATTACCATGTATGATGCAAAAATCCAGCCATGAGGAATTGTCTGTCGGACATCTTTAGTCCCAAGTTTCTCAACTCAAAGTAAAGAAGTCATATTAGAAATATGCCATGCATTGTACATAGATAATGCACACGCTGAGAAACTGTGAGAGGAAACTGCTACATGAGGCACTTTTCTCACCATGTGCTCTTTTACCTGCTCTATTTTTGGCCTTGCGTAGCCAAAGATGCAACGTATGCGGCGAGAAATTGTCTGAGCTAAGTGCCTTGCATGGCATTTTCCGCATGCAGTTTCTCACCGTGTATGGTGGGCTTAATTCATTTGAGTGCAATAGTTTGGATGTAAAGAATACCTGGTGTAAGTGCTGGTGTCCATTCTAACACAAATGTATACATTGAACCCTCAAATAAAGATTGGATTAATCCAAGGCACAGGATCCTAGAGTCTGAAAATGAATGGGTGAAATGAAAAATGAATAGCCTGTGAACAGGCTCAGGAGGATTGGGGTGGGAGGAGGAGGGGGACTGGGGAGGAGTAGCCAGTCTCCCTCCCCTCCCCTCCTCTCCCTCCTCTCCCCTCCCCTCCCCTCCTCCTCCTCCCTCCCAATCCCCCTGAGCCCGTTCACAGGCTAGAAAATGAATGGGCTGGATAGAAGAACAATGGTAAGGGTACAGTTGGGAAGGTGGGAAGAGGTAATAACCATATGAATGAATGAATGAATGAAATAGATAGATGAATGGATAAATGGATGGATGGATGAATGAACAGATGGATGGACAGATAGATGGATGGATGGATGGATAGACAGGTGGATGAAGGAAAAAAGGAAGGAACAAAGGAAGGAAGGAACAAAGGAAGGAAGGAACAAAGGAAGGAAGGAACAAAGGAAGGAAGGAACAAAGGAAGGAAGGAACAAAGGAAGGAAGGAACAAAGGAAGGAAGGAACAAAGGAAGGAAGGAACAAAGGAAGGAAGGAACAAAGGAAGGAAGGAACAAAGGAAGGAAGCCAAAGGAAGGAAGCAAGCAAGCAAGCAAGCAAGCAAGCAAGGAAGCAAGGAAGCAAGGAGGATTGTCCAAGAAATAGCTCTATCCACCTGCACATCCAATTGAGACAGGAATAGATGACTAGAGGCTTTGCATTCATAATACAGAAAAAAAACCATACCATTTTTGATTGCACAAACACCTTTCTTAAGTGAGTCATAAAAGTCTCCTGATGTGTCACCATAGTTTTCAGTCCATAAAACAAACACTAAGCCACTGAGCATAATCAGCAGTAATAATGAGAGAGTGAATGGAGCACTATAGAATATAAACATTAAGGAAATGAGAACTTGACTCATAGTAAAACACTAAAAGTGTATAACAAAAATAGCACTAAATAGTGCTAAATTACGTAAAATCTATTGTTTAATTAGTGCTATTTAGTCAGGCAATCTATACCACCTTGTAAGATGTCATCCAATTGGTTTGATAAAACAAAAGAATCTATAATTAATTGTCATTGCCGTTTTCAAAAGTTTATTTTGTTTAGATTCTCAGGCAGCCCACCAACTGGATGAAATCTTCCGATAAGTGCAGGTCACCCCTATTTAGTACTAAATAGTGCATATAGAATTGCATGCTTAATTTATGTTAAGTACTCTATTGAGTTCATTCAAAGTGGGCACATTTGTCTAGATGATATTACAATGCAGTTTGTTATTGTTGTTGTTGTTGTTTTTTTACGTCTAATAATTATTAGACAAGTATTTATGCAAAAAAGTTTCAAAAATGTCTTTATTTAAAGAGGGTAGCAAGTGACAGTAATTCAACTGATAAACTTGTGGCTCTCTGGCTCAATGAAATAACTGATTAATAAACATAGCATAATCAATTTAAGAATCTCAACTGGCCAGGAGGCAAACCAGTTGACTATTTACAAGCATGGTTGAGAAGTTGAAGTTGAACTAGGACTACCCAAAACAAATTCAGCCTCAGATAGTGGCCAGAGCGGGACTTAAACTTAAGACCACCGGATTGAGACCGATGCTCCAACCACTTGACCATGCTGCCTCCTGAACGTTCTGATTGACCAAGAAGCATGTGTAATGATGGTAAACATGCATAGACAACAGCATATTAATCTTAAACATGCTCTGATTGGTTGAAATGTGTTAATAACATAATATATATCAAATAGATTTCATTTTCAGAAGATATCAAAATGTGGCAGCAACAAAAGTCGACATACCACTCAACTTCAAGTCATGGTATACATTTTGTTCTCACCACACTTTGGTGTCATCTGTGCATCTATTAGATACAGACCCATGAGAAAATGAAATCTATTTGTTAAGTTGCTGTTGTTGTTGTTAATTGTCATCTTGTTGTGTTGTGTGTATCCTAAGAACTTCAAAGAAGATGTCAAAATGTGGTGAGAGCAGAGACATTACTTGTGACAAAACTTGTTCTCAGCATACATCAATGATGTTTGTGCAGCTATAATGTATTAGAGTACAAACACACAGAAAAAAGCAATGTTTTATGTACCATAATTTCAGCCAATCAGAGCACGTGTAAGCTGATTCTGTGATGTCATTATGCATCTGTTTTGTAATAGACCAATCATTGCATATATATGTGTCTGAGTATTATGTGGAATGATGTACAGTATCGTAATCAGTACTTACACAAAGCCAAACTGACTGGCTAAGAACTGGGCTATTAATCCAGCAATAATAGCAACAATTGAGTTTCCAAGGATGGCATTAGAGAACACAACTGATAATAAGTCACTGTCAAATCCCCTCTGCAATTAACAGAAGAACACTTTTCAATGTTGTTTTGCAGACAAAACTTACAATCTTTAACCATCATTTGATCATATCTTTATCTCCACTTGTATACCCCTTTTCAAAAATAACACACCTCCCTCCCCCCCCCCCCAACTTCTACATTTGACAGTGATAATCTTTTGTTTCATATACATGTAATCATATGATTCAGCTTCATACCTTGGTATGTTCACAGACAAGCCATGATTCAAATGCACTAAATAAAATAGATGTTGCCATGCCACCCATTAGACGTCCACTCATAAGCACCCAGAAATTTGGAACATGCTGTAAAGATACAACAAGCAATGGTAATGCCAATTAAACCAGTATCATTTCAAGACATTAACATACCAAGACAATATACAGTGAGAAATTTCAAACTGAAACACTCTAAATCAATTTAGGGCCATTCATACAAGCAAAAACAATGCACACCAGTTATCAAAGGTGTGCCTTACATAAGGCGTGAACATCTCTATAAAAACAGCACTTTTAGTCTAAAGACATGCCTTATTGAGGAAGAGAATTCTGATCTGTTCCTCGGTAAAGCTTGAATAAGGCATGTCTAAATAGACTAAAAGTGCTCTTTATTTGGAGAGGCCAGTGCCTTGTCTAAGTTGCGCCTTAGATAAGGCATGTCTTACTTTCCCTTGTACAAACAACCCTATTGACTGTCTTTAACTATTAGTGGGCCTTTAGAGCAGACTAGCTGACTCACCTTGGCAAGACAATCTAACCCATAAAGAATTCCATACATTACACAGTTTAATTTCCTTCCCCTAAAAATACAAGATTCATTGAATTAATTTTTTTCTTAAAACTGCTTAAAAAGTAAGTAATGAATTATATATTGACAGAGAAGAAATAATGGTCAAGAAAATATTTGTCATAAGGTAAAATTAATTATTTTCCCATTTGACCTGTCATAATCAACTAAATCAAAACACAATATTTTGATTGACTTAGTACTTATAATGAACCATTTCAAAAGATTACCCTCCCCTCCCCTCCCTTCCCTCTCCCCTCCCCTCCCCTTTCTCTGATAAAGCTTCCCAAAAAGTCCAATTACTAAACTCCCCTTCTGTTAAAAATACATAAATGCAATATAATGCACTCATGAATGAAATCACCCTAATGGAACAGCAATCTACTGCCTTCATCTCGCTATTCAACAGCCTGGTCTTAAATATACTTACAGTTTATCTGCAAATGATCCTACAACTGTGCCAAATATCATAGATGACCCAAACCCAGCTACAAACAACTGATTAATCTCTAAAGATGATAACCCATAACTGGAATATAATGCATAGACATGAGGCCCTTGTAGCCAATCGGCACCTAAAGTTCAACATTGCAGGAGGTCAAAATAATAATTTATATTTACCTTAGGATGAGAAAAGGTTTGGCAAATTGGCAATTGCCCCCTCCCCACTACCTCTAGGATTTTTCTCGCCTGATTTTCAAGATATTATTTACAGATATTATAATTGGAGTGGCTCAAGCTATTCTAAATCCTAAAAGGTACTAAAATTGAGTCCGCACATGCTGAGTTAACCCATACTAATAAAACAAAAACAAACAAAAAATAGCTGAACTGGTACTTGGCAGTTTCTGTAAAAGTACCAGCATCTGATCACTGTAAGTACCCTAAAGGGTACCACAAAAATCTAATGATTTTGACTTGTAAAACTATAGATTATAGAAATCAGAAATTAGCTTAAGACTTATATTAATATTAACTTTACTCCTCCCTTTGGGTTCACAGCATATGGCACTGTCTGTTTCTCACTCCTACTATACGAAAGTAGAATGCCAAATAATATCATTATATCAGTTACAGTTTATAAAATGTGATGTTTTTAACATTTGATCGAAAGCCCCTGGTAAAATAAAAGTTTTGACTGACAGGAGGAGCAATCACAACTTTAGTTCATTCAAATTCTAATGAGTTAAAAAGAAGTGATTCGATCGATCAATAAGCTTAGTTTTTAAAAATTAATATTATTTTTAACTCGATCCAAAATATTTGCTGCGAAAACTTGTATTGTTGTATCAAGCGCTAGTCAGCTCGTTTGTAAACATTTTTAGATCGCTCGCAGCATGCTCTTCACTTTCTTTTAGAAACGGCTAGTTTAGCTAAAGCATAAAAATTACCTTGAGCCAGTAAAAACACAATAAGATAAGTTCTCTGAAAAGACTGGAATGTAGGATCATTATTGGATTGTTTTTTGTCCAATGTAAGAAAATATAATACAGCACAAACTACCACAAGAAAGAAGAATGAACTGATAAACATCTCCATTTAGAGTTTGAACCCGGCGCCTTTCGACAACACTGGAACGCTTCGCGTTACTACCACAGGAAGCCCGGTCGAATGTTGAAAGTCGCGCGGTAAATTATATAGATTTCGGAAAAGTTTTGGTGTATAAAGCAATATATATATTTTTTCATATCATTCGTGGCATTATTATGAACATCAATACAAACCATGCTGTTACCTATACTAATTAGTGCTATTTTGCACTTTTTCGAAAGTAGTGTTTCATGTTGATAGACTATGGTATTCACTCTATCTTCATGTTATTTTCTGTTCTTTTGAGTTTATAGTTTCAATTTTAATCATCGTGTTTGTCTGCTTATTTATTTGTTTGCTTCGGTTTGTCTGTCTGTCTGTCTGTCTGTCTGTCTGTCTGTCTGTCTGTCTGTCTGTCTGTCTGTCTGTCTGTCTCCGACGAAGGGCCAGGCCCGAAACGTCAGTAAGTTCAGTCTCTCTTTTATGACGGCCGGTGTTGCAAATTTTCATTCATCCCTTGTTGTCTCAATAACTCGACGATCGGACTAATTCGTTTGCACCAGTATTAGGAACCCAACAGATAATTTAGTGACTCCTTAACAGAGAAATGCATGTGAAGATTTATTTATCTTGTCTCGCTTGTACCTGTATAATCATGCATTTTTGTGAAGTGCTGAGCGCGCATTGCATGCTGACGAGACGCCAGTACGGACCAAATTGACTCGCCCGGCCATTATATGAGAAAGTGAGAGTCGCTTACAACAAACATGTACTGATGCTTTATTTATCTCTGATTCAAATTCAAACGTTTCTTCAAAAAAGTGGACATAATATTCTAAAAAATAGAGAAATCATTCTGAAAACGTCCCGCATCCTCAAACAGCATGACTTGACCAGACAGTAGATAGAGTGCATCACGGACCATGCTAAATACATTGGGAAAAAAGCTGCAGTTACTACAATAGCGAACAGTGGGCTGCTGATGAATGCCATTAAGAGAGCCACCCCAAACAGTAACCAAGATGTCGACGGCATGTCATATTTTATCAATGACGTCATTGGCCGTTTCTTAGCAACAATCAAGAACGTCGAGATGTCGATTAGATCGAAACGGTCGAGTCGAGTTGAAGTATCCGATGCTTCTGATCGGAATAGAGACTGCGTACCATCGGAGAGGTCTTCGACGAATCCTTCCAAGTTACGAAGGCTTCTGGAGGGACCATGTGACTGCAAAATAGCCACAACAGAAAAATCAGGCGACAGAAGACTAAGTTTAAACCTAAAGTGGAAATAGATAAATGACAAGCCAATGCATCTACTTGGCCTACGTGAAAACAACAACAACAACAACAACAACAACAACAGCAAACGCAATCCCCACAAAGTTATTTTGTGCGCAGGCGTTTGCGGTCAGAGGTGTTGAAACAAGACGCATTTCCTTGCGGAAAATGCAGATTTCGTATGAATATAAGACGTATACGTATCAGACGTAACGTGACCTGGCGGTGAGTCCAGAGCAGTTTTCGTACGTATGAATGTGGAAACGGTACGGTTACGGCAGCACTTCGAACGTTTACGTTTTTATAGAGCAGATTTCGTGGTAGTGCTGTGATGTCTATAATAGCATTCGAAATTCCTGCCGCAACCGTGCCGTGACGTTTTCACAGTCGTATGAAATTTACTCTAGACATTACGGCAGCTTACGGCACTGATACGGTGCGGTCCGTTTCACACACACATAAAAACATAGCCGCATTCGACCATGCAATGAAGAAATTTGAGCGCGCTTGAAGCTTTCGCGAGTCACGTGTTTTTCTTCATGCCAAAATTTCCTTTAAAATTGGCAAAATGATACCAACATACTTCAAAACTTACAGACAAACTTGGTTCCATGGACATGTTGTCTCAAAAAACAAACCGTAAGATGAAATGCATCTTAATTTGACGTCACAAAGAGCGCAGTGCATGCGCATTCTATTTACCACAGGGATCCCATCCAAGCGCTCGACACAATATTGTTTCACTATTGTTCCTTTAAAGTGCAAGAAATTTTGTATCATAGGGTAGAAATTTAGGAAAGGTTGTGGTTTGGACAGTTAGAGCTTTTACCGGAATTTCTCAGATAATAGCGAACGGGCATATATATTATAATACCCCGACGTAATTAGCCTCCCGCCCTCCCTTAGTCACTGTTGTACGCTCCTCGCGCTTCCAGGCCTACGGAATCGCTTTCCTCCCATAACTCTATTGTCTGTCACAGCGAAGTTTCTGATTTATTGAAATAACAAAGAGCAGTAAAACAAACAATAAAGGCTAGAACAAAACACATTGTTCACCATAATCCACCCATTCTTTGTTTTTGTCATTTCAACAAATCAGAAGCTTTGTTTTTTGTTTGATTGTTTGTTTGTTTGTTTGTTTGATTGATTGTTTGTTTGTTTGTCTTTTTAAATGTTCATTGGAAACCGGAAGTTGATGGGTTACGTTGACGCACGTTTTCATCACGCGTTCAACCAAGACGGCTGGGAGAAATCGATTAAATGTATTCAAAATTGACTTTCTTTTAAATTTATCATTTACAATTAATTCACTATTTATATATCATTTATTTCATATAAACACGTCAAGTTTCAGCCTACAGGCCTTGCTGGCCGTCCAAGCCTTGATACTGGTCGTGGTTTTAGGGGACTGGATCTCCGCGTCTGGAAACAAAACATTGAAACTGAAATTCAACTTATTCTTTAGCTTAGCATAAATTAAGATTATTTAACGTTTGTGCGCATAGAATGTTAATTGTTATAAGTGTAGGCTCATAGCCAGAGGTAAACTAACGAAGCCTCTGCTGCTGGATATATAATTTTTACAGTTAAAACTGTTATTGAAACCCAACGCAAAAAGCGCGACGTGAAAAAGGACGTTGCGCTTGCTTATCAATAATTTTTAAAATGATCATATATTGACGTCGCGAACTTCTGAAATAGACGTACTGCAATTTTCAAAATCATGCGAACTCAGACATCCAAACACTCAACTGTTTTTTGCCGATTTAGCTTCCGTCAATCAAAATTAAAAAATCAAAAATACGAAAAGCTAACCGAATATCAAAATCATATTTAGCTGTTATAAATCGTCTTAAAGATCGTTTCTGTCATTTGGTAGGTTTTTTAGGGATATTTATGAGTAGTTTTCTGGTGTTTTGTTTTGAATGGGCGGAAGCGAAAAACCAAATTCCAACGGCGACGCGACGCGAAAACAGGACGTACGATGACAAATATATCACATTCGTCCGTTGCGTGACTACCGTGACAACGTCGCGACGCCACGTTCAGGAAGCGATTTTACTTGATTTCAAGTCCTCTTCTATTCTTGACGTCGACGATGTGAACGGTCATTTTGAATAAAATTGGTCAGCGCGCGAGGCGTCCGCGCTTTAACGTTGCGTCGCGTTTGCTAAATCACTCTAATCATACAATGAACGTATGTGGTATATTCGTCATCTCACGTATCATGTCGCGTTACGTTTTCTAAATACTTAGGTAGATTTAGCAACGCGACGTGACGTGAAAGAATACTAAGCGTGCTCTGAGGAATTACGTTCAAAATAACCATTGAACGCCGACGTCTAGCCTGCGTTGCTGGCGCGCGGTCTGCGGTTTTTGGGCGGAGGAAGAAATGAAAGGACAAGAGGACGTGCATGCAAACAAGTGAAATGGCGTCCTGAATGTGATGTCGCCACACAAGAAACAAATGTGATATATTCGACATCTGACGTCCTGTTATCACGTCCGTACGTCGCGTTGCGTTTGCTAACAAAAACGTCGCGGTTTTTAACTTAATTAATCTGCAACGGCTGAGTGTCTTCGAAAGACTTACCTATACTTAATGCATTTAGGCCATGGAAGCCCAATACCTCTGGGCGTGGCAGTCCACGTGCCGTCGTCATGACAAATGTATTTAGCTGCAGCCAGGAACGAGACGTCATAGCCTTTGTCACATGAAAAAATACACGTGATGTCCTTAGAACCAGTAGTTTTAGTACACGCGAGCTTGCCATGTGAGGGGGCCTTGTACTGATGACATTTCAATGCTGAAGGGAAGAGAAAGAGTGTTAATACTTGTACCTCAATTACGGCGTTTTATCCGAGTAACATGAACAAAATCCGGAGTATGGGTTACCTGTGGTTTACACATTTTACCTACTCCCCTCTCGACCTACAATCAATGCCAAAATTTAAACACGATTGGTATTGTTATTCCGCGCGTAATTTGATTAATGGTTAGCGATTCTCGCCCCTCTTCGCATGCCTAATTATATATAGTATATAAATCAATGCTGGGGGTAGAAAACATGGCACAAGCGATCGACTTTCTGCCTGCCAAACACACCTTCGTGGTTACCCTAGAAACCGCAACATTGCAAGGAGGCGGCAAAAGATATGAAAAATTAAATGGTTAGATGCCCGGAAAAATCTCCAAAATGTTATCGTGCCAAGTAATTTTGCCAATGATTGTTGTTCCCTTCGGGGAATAATAAACCAACTACAGGAGTAACCCCAAATTACTCACATTGAACATGTTTTTTTCTTCGCAGATAAAACGCAGTAATTGAGGCGATAAGAAGCTTAGAAGAGTCTTCTTTTTCCTTGGTATTTCTTCAACTAACTTATTTTGCTTGTTTGTGCCACTGTCAACGATCCGTGTGGAAGAAGAACGATCAGTACGCATGCTCACGAGACGACCGTTTGCCAAAAGTGTTGAAACACCGCAATATCAACCCGTTGCTTAGAAACCGCCGCGCAAGCTTACATGTAAGTGAGCAAGCAGGACAGTGGTCTGTCAGTTTAGCGTAAATCAGTAAAGAGTTCAAGGCAGAGAAAAAACGAGAAAAGTCTTTTAAATCAGAGTAGAGGTAAAGTGGACTCTTCCGGAAGGGCCGGAAACTAGTGAAGAAGGGTCGAGGATCATATGATATTCAAAACAGAAAATGGCCAACCCTCAATGAGCCCTAAACCACAAATTAAACCAGCAAGCACAAACCCTTTGACGTCACATGAAGGATTATCACGTACAGAAACTAATGCTAAATTAGATCTTTTTTCTCTTTCGTATGAAGCTGTATTTTCATCTCAATTTCCTTCAGTAAGTCCAGTCTACGTAGTGAGGGAACTCTTTATTCTTTATGCGACCGCCGTCTTTGACGGCTCTAGCCACAAGCCATTAATAGTCCCTTGGTACAACCCCTTTACAGTTGGACTCCAGTATACCTCGATTTTGTTTTAGATTCGATTGTTATTTGTAACAGGTATAATATACAATTATATATATATATACATACAATAAGTCGCTTCGATTCTACAAAACGTAGGGGAGCCTTCTTATTATATTTATCATCCCACTAAAATTGGTTAGCCAATCGGAAGCGAGATAAACTGTCCTGATATTCTACGATATCAGGACAACGCCGTCCTAATATCTTGAAATATCATGGACCGTAGATTGAAACTGGCTTCTATTAAACGTTTTAAATTAAGTCATTCATCTGAAAGGTTAAAAGAAAATTGTCAAGAAAATCGTGAGAGATTTTAAATCTCCGCCATTTCTCAAAGACGGACGCGCGCCGCCAATATGCTAATTAGTTAGTGTTTTCAAATAATCATTCTCGTCCAAAAACTCTTCTTTAAACTCGACTTACACAGTCTAAGACGCGAACCCTTTGTATAAACGGCACTTTTAGTCTTAGACGAGGCTTAAGTTTATTGAAGAACAGCGTTCTGAGCTGTTTCTATTTTGCTCGCGTCTAAAGTGTCGTTTATACGGAGAGTTCGCGCGTTTTATTTAAGTCGCGTCTGTGATAAGACTTGTCTTATATTTTCGCTCCTATAAACCGATTGCACTATAGTCTCTTAGAATAAAGCCACATTTCATGCCGTGAAATTAAAGTAAGTAGCATATCGATGGCCGGCTTGCTTGTTTTTAATGAAAATCAGATTAAGTGAGTTTACTGTTTGCGATGGTCCAGACAATTTCCTGATTACATGTTTTTAAACCCAAACTTGGCATCAAACGCGGCCCGTAAAATGAAAACAAACTTGTAGAACGCCGTGAAGATATCCTCTCATGCTGTTTTTCTTGTGGTTTGATCTTTAGGCTACGGAAATGTATTTTTACAATCGAGTTACAAACGTGATAGCCCCTGGCAGAGGAGGCCTTAATGTTGTTTACCGACTGCGAAGGTAGAGACGTGATAGCACGTGCAACTGCCACGCCCATCAGTACAGAAACCTCAAACCTTGGAATCGGTAAGAATGTGTCCTGGCACTGTTCACTCGAAAGTAGAAACCTCACAGCACTCTTGACCTGCGTAACGTTTTAAGCATTCTTGTAAGATATATTGTGCCTATTTTACTGCTGGCGCTTAACGTATAGTATCTTGAATTAACTTGTTTCAAAAAACGTTGTCGCGGTTCAGAGCAACAAGCGTCAAGCCAAGACCGAAATGAATGCTGGTTTTTGTTTGTATTGTATTCAAATCAGACTCGTTTCTATTGAACTAATTACAAAATGTGAACATTTTCAAGTCCTTGTTAGTATACCGCACTCAATTCTTTTGATAACAAGTCTGATTATTTTGAATACATTATCGATTATGAGCAGCACAAAACCAGCATTCATTTCGGGCTTGTCTTGACGCTTGTTGCTTTGAACCATGACAACGTTTTTTATAATAAGTGTATATATATGTATATATTTTAAATAAGTGTATATATAATCTAAGAAAGTCTAATGAAAACGTAGAAATAAAATAAAAAGCATTATATGAAATAAAAAAAGAAATGAAAATGGGATGAAAATAAAGACATTTGGCTCCATTGTGTCTAACGGCAGGCTTACAAAGAATATTTCTTTTTTTCAGTAGCTACTTAGGGATTAGAATAGAAATTAAAGGAGACTAAAAAAGGACTACTTGGAAGTGTTGTGTCTCTGAAAACTTCAAGGAAGATCAAGTGGGGTCTCACATGTGCTCAAACGCTTCCGCTGTACTTGTTGTATAAGCATATTGTACAGCTCATCCCAGTTTAAAATTAATCTATTCTATGATCGAATATCATATGGTTGGTGGAAATGTACCGCCCCTATTTCGCTCTAGGACAAGCGATGTTACCTCTAAGGCTAGTGTGGTCAAGTGTTCTATAACATATCAGTGAACGATGAAATACGCTCGACAATGACTCATTTAGCTAGTTTAGTACGATATTTCGAAATTACGTTTTTGATTTTTAACGAAAATGTAGGAAATGATTAATAAATGAGGGCTTGAATTACAGATTAAATAGAAACGGAAGTCGGAATACTTGAAAAATTCCAATCAATCAACAATTTTGCCGCGAATTATACACGCTATTTGCAATATGCATAATCTACATTTCTGAACCCGAAAACATTAACGCTCGTAAGGGTTATATGTCGGTCCTTTTCAGAGCTAGATAAAAACGTTTTTGAATCAAATTCAAGCAAAGCTTACTTCGGGCAAATCAATACTTATAAAAGAGAAGTTAAATATCACGTATAATCATAAATTGGAATAAATTGTCTCCTAGCGCGCAAGTCTGAAAAGTCTGGATCCAGCGAAGTGAAAACAGAAAAATGGCCAGTAGTATTCTTCAGCTCTTGTATTCTTTTTTCGTATTTAACAACAAAATATCTTCCGCTTTTGATTTACCCTATAACTATACAATCTCCACCTCTAGCATGAAGGGGATTCATAGGATTATTGAGCGGCATATATATGAGTAACAACAGGAGGGCACCGACTGCTAAACTGGACTTAAAACTATTACATAACGACATTACATTTCGTAATTAGAAAATCAGAGAGCTCAGTTGTAGTTTCAAAACTCTTGGATTTTCTTTCTTTCATTCAATTTCTTTGCTCTTTTTTGAGAAAGAATTAAAACACGACGATAATAATAAACTTAGATTGAATAAAAGTGTAAAGTTTGAAGGGAAAAATGATTGAGTATGTACTTACATGAGAAATTCACCTTAGTAGGGCTTGAACCATAGCATGAGCAAACTACCACACTTAAAATTAATACCACCTTGAACGACATAGGAATTGAAGACCTAACTTGTATTCTTCCTTCCAAAAAGGGGTTGTGTTGGTTACAACAATCACTTGGGGTTCAGTGGTGGCTAGGCTATTTACTTTGAAACTAGGACAGTTTATCCAGCCGTCTTGTGGCCACACGTACTTATGACAGACATATATACAACACCCGAAACCTGTTAGTAAAGTGAGAAGAGTTAGACGCACTAAGTTTAAGAGAAATTTGATATTTTCGGGAGGTCCTTGAACCTGTAATCTTTAATTTCGTCGAAGTAGGCTTCCCAAGCAGAAAGTATAACATTTCAATTCCTAAACGATATTTCACATTTATTGAAAATTGTGGTGATTTCTTCATTGTAAAATATAATTGCCCGTCTTCAGGTGGTAAAACAAATGTACAGGCTGTGTTTGAGTTGTTTAAGTGGGATTAAATGATAAATATTCCGTTTATTATCGATCGTTTCTTTCTTTTTTAATGACGTGCTCGGACATATTTCGCTGCGTTTGATCGGCGGAAAATGCCACCCGCGTGATGATGAACATGTTGAAAGCCTTTACGTCTCTTCTTTCCCCCTCTCCCTCCCCCCTGCGTAGAACGACAGGCACTGCTCATCTCATCTCACCACCCTCAATGGAAAATAACATGCGCACCCAAACCTTCTTAAGTCCCTCCTCCGGTCCGCAGAAAATACCATGTGCACACTTTCCCTCACAGGAAATGTTTCCATTGCGCGCGCGGTATGAAAGTTCCCGTCACAAGAAAATGTGACCCACCAGCGCAAAGCAGGCCGTAATTAAGAAAATGGAAAAGTTTTGTTTTCTTATGCTTATGCTTATGCTTATGACTATGCTTATGTCGTCATGTGAACTGGGCTTAAGATTAGCCTCCTCCGCAGGCAACCTTTTGGGCTTCCTGTGCGAAATTTTGAGAAGAAAAAAGACTGGGGACGAAAAGGGGGAGGGAAAAAAGAAGAAGGGGTTTTCTCACCTGGTGTCCAGGCCACTAAGTGTCTTTAACACAGGAGGCCCAGCGAAAAAGCGAACAGTGAGTTGCCTGCGGAGGAGGCTACCCTAAGATAACTATATGAGTTTCAAGTAGCTCAGTGGTAGAGCATCCGTCTACTGAGATAAATCCGAAGGTCGTGATGTCGCGCGTGTTCCCACCTGGGGCTCAAATTTTCTGAGTGGTTTGTAGTATTTTTACGGGTATTAAAAGTTGTTTTAAGACTTTTAAGGTAAAGCCGGTAAAGCATCATATTTAGTGTCGGTAGTCATTCAGCTGAACGCTGGTCTTCCATGAAGGAAACGGTCGGTACACTATTTTGATTCTTAATTTTGCTCTTTTTAGCAATTTCTTTATTCCAGTACATTTTATCATCTATTTTTTTCTTATTTTGTCGAGATTATTTGTGTAAAATTTTTGTTTAGTTTACGACAGGTAGTTTCTCCGTACGACTTTACGAGTCAATACTCGGTAAGTCAGTATGCGTGCGCATGCTTTGTGAGTACGTCAAACGGGGTCAGGAAAGAACGCGGGCGCGTATAGTTATATGCCAATAAAGAAAAAAATATTAAAAATGCAAATATATTCTTTAATTCCATTTCAATTAGTAATCTTCCATCAACCTCACGAATTATTAATGCAAACACTACAGGTAGCAGTTTTTGTGCATATAAAATTGTGTATCAGCTATTTCAATATTTTCAGTATTTTCTTTAGAACATAAAGCGAAAATGATCGTACCATTGGTCAATCTAGATATAACTTGGTTGGTAGATATTCTGATCTATGCATCTTATTTTGGACTTGCTTATTTACTGGGATTGGAGTTTCTATATGAAAATCCTTATGCTGCCGGTGAAAAAAGCAATACGACCGAAGAAGAGAAGCAAGATCCAGAACTCCAATTGCAAACAGAAATGACAGAAGGAAAGCAAATAGAAGAACAGGAAACTCAAGAAAAAGAGAAACAGAATATTCAAGAAAACGAAAAACAGGATGTAGAAAAGCTGTTTGATGAAAAAGAAATTGAAGAAGACAAAAACGCTGAAGGAGAGAATGCTACGGAAGAGAAATCAATGGAAAGTGGATTGTGAAAACGTTACGGCCATGTTAATTGAACAAGGGATCACTTCTACTGTAGTATTTTTACTAAAGCTACAACTTTCAGTATTCATAATTATCAATTTAAAACTTGAAACACTTTCGAAAGCATTATTTTACTAATCTCCCTTGTATTAGGAGGGGCTTCCATAAGACTTAATTATTTTGTATCGATCTTGTAATTTATTTACAATACGGGTATATATAGGTGTAAAAAAGAAAAAAAAAATGAACTATTCTTGTTGGCTTGTTGGCTAAATCCTTTTTGATATTTTACATGGTCTGGGTGAATTTTCAGTAGCTTTCGAAACATGGAGAGAAATTACCTTATTTTTGCGACAACATAATTTAGCGAATTTTAATATAGCGCTAGCGAGTTCGATTCATAAAAACTGCTAAATTTTGTACTCGTCGAAACTAGCATTCTTGGGCATTTCTTGGTCGTACAATCATGGCAAAAATCGTCTTGATCATTTCTCCCTGACTGAATATCGCTAAATTAAGCAGCCGGTAAATCCTTCTTTTCCTGAAGAGATAATATAGTCGCTAAAAATATGAGTAACCTTAAGACGAAATACCGATGAAGTTTTTATGTTTTTAAAAGAAACCCGACAAACTTGGAATGAAAAAGGAGAGTGAAAAATTCTTAGCAATGTAGTGTTAAGTCCAACAGGTATTGCATGTCCATTTTGACACTTGGCTTTAAGTCAGTTTGTCAAATAGAGCCCTTCCCTCCCTTCCCCCTTTGGTTATTTTGACATGAGTTGCATTCTGTTCAAGTTTTGACGGATTCAAGTCTAAGCCAAGCAATGTATAGTTATTTCCTTCCTTCTTTTCTTCATTTCTTCACAGTTACTTCTTTATTCTTCCTTCCTAGATTCTTTCTTTCTTTCATTCTTCTTTCCTACTCTCCTTCCTTCATTTCCTTCCTTCCTTCCTTCTTTCTTTCGTTCATTTGTTTGTTTGTTTGTTCATTCCTTCCTTCCTTTTTTCCTTCCAACCTTCCATTTCAACATTCTCTCTGATCTCTTATTAATTCCTTCTCACAAACCTTCCTTTCAAGAAGACTGGCATTTTGGGACTACTGATGACGTCGATCGTATCTTAGCAACCGATAGAGCTACTACAATTAAAGAGAGCTCAGTACTATAATAAGAAGTCATTTTGGCATGACTTTCATTCTCTTCAAGTTGAGTTCATTAAATTTTAATTGTCAAATAAACTGCCCCAGAAAAGAAAGAAAAATTAAAAAGAAAAAGTCAAAACTAGTTAATGTAAGGCAAGAAATTATAAACTGAATTCAAGTCTCATCCAAGCAATGTATCATTTATTCCTTCCTTTCTTCAATATATCCTTCCTTTCTTCCTTCCTTCCTTCTTTTAATCCATCCATCCATCCATCCATCCATCCATCCATCCATCCATCCTTCCTTCCTTCCTACGACTTCAGCATTTCTTCTCTCATTCATTCCTTCTCGATCTCCTATCTACCTTTCAAAAAGACTGGGACAGCTCACACATGAAAAGACTGGGTCTACTGACGTCGCATCTTAGCAACCGATAAATCTAACATTAACAGTGCATTGCAAGGGGTACATATACGATATACGATACGATTACACCAACGTATATACGTATGTACATATACGATAAAAGTACGGAAATCATGAGTATTGCTATCGACTCCGACCATTTGGTTTGCGCCGCCATCATCATGATCTATTTCATACTAGCGTACCTGATTACCATGGATGTTTTTCGCCAACTTTTTTCAGCCAACAAAAAAGCGGATGATCGCTGGGTCTGCCCTCGCCATGGAAATCAAAAACAACACCTGAAGACTGCTTGATAGATAGCAAGGCTTCAAAAATTGCAGCATCGTGCAGCGAGAGTGATTACCCAGTCCAGTTATGAAATCAGATCCGCAGGGATTCTGAAGGAACTGGGCTGGGACATGCTTGATGTTCGCAGGAAAAAACAGAAGGCTAAGATCATGTTTAATACATTGCACAATACCGTGACTGCACCATTATACTTGCAAGAATTATTTCGTGAATATACAACTAATTATAATTTAACGGGCGCTGCGATGGTAAGTTATTCTTGCCAAAGCCTAACACAGAATACTTACTGAAAACGCAGCTTTAGCTACTGACAGTGGTGCCAAACTATGGAATAGTCTTCCAGGAAGCACGTAATGCAAAGAACATGGCGCATTTTAAAAAAGAGCTTGATAGATTCTTTCATCAAGAATAGTCAGTTCCCCACGGCAATCATGTAAACCAGTATCATGCTTTTAAATATTGTAAATATAATTATATAGTTTATAATTTTTAGCAATTGACTGTTGATTTTCCGTGGTTATAAATAAAGTTACCTTACCTTACCTAAGGTATTTCTGAGAAGTTGTCCTGTTTGAGTTGCTGTTGATGCGGTCATTTGGAATTTTCTTCATTCACTGATGGCCAAATCATCATTTGTACGACCGGGTTTTTTTTGTTTCGATAGTCATTGCTTTTAAGGCGGAATTATATGCATACATTAACACACATTAGATACGATGAATTGGCTGGGTGAGCAGATGGACACAGGCTTGTAAGTGAAATGCATGAACTGTTCTGTGCTTTGCTTGCATGAAACGTAATTAAAGAGAGAAGAAAGGAACGAAGAAAAGAAGATTTTGGTAATGGCTTAAATTATGTCAAAATATGAATACACTAGATTCAAGAGTTTGGCAAGTAATGAAAAGGAACGTATAGAAACGAAGGGCGTTTCTTGTGATCCTGCGAAAACAAGACACAAGGAAATAAATTCAAATGCACAGCAGTAGACGACCTTCAGAACTCAAACAAAGGCGATCGACGAAAACTTCCGAGTGGAAAGTGTACACCTCATACCCAATCTAAATGAGTTCATAACTGAAAAAGCCATGCGATGTATGGAGAATAAGTCTTTGTTTGCTCTGCCAGCTATGCACAGCTTGTACTGCGTGTAACCTTTCACAGCTCTTGCAGGCCCGTCGATATTGATAGGGGAGGTTCGATTTCCACTATACTCGGCTGGGATTAGAGAATTGCTTCAGAATGACTTGAGCATCAGAGGTCCAGCAGCTGAGTTTTAGAAAGTGGAATGAATTATTTGTTTTACTAAATTACGTAAATTTTGAAATCATCAAGTCGATGTAAAGAGTTTATGTAGTTTTCTTCATTGAAGACCAGAATTTTAAGGCAAGAACTGAATTAGAGAAGAGAAATAGAATCCATTAAAAACAGAAAAAAGGAAAAGAAAAAAAAAAGTTGTTGAATCAGGCAGGACTCGAACCTGGTACCCAAAGTAAATTAGTATGCTAATTTTATGCAAAACCCCAAAAATCGGACCATGCATCCAGACAAACCGCTGAATCATCGCATGTTACGTATAGGATGGAGATTTCGGCCCCTTCCGCGCTATCCGGTAGAACACAGTGAGCTTCGCAGTCAAAGAGGGAGGAAACAGTCGGATCCTAGGCCATAGATGACTGAACCTTACCACTAGGCTAACTGGTCTACTGAGGGATTTGGAGAACAAAATAACCTAGTGTATTCTGTGAATTGGTTATCTATTGTTGTGTAAATTACGCGATCCCGTGGCGCAGTTGGAAAACCCTTGAGCTGTGAAGCAAATGAGCAGATGTAAAAGCCGGGTTCGAAACCGATTTGGGCCTTTTTTCTTTTCTTTTTTTTTCCCCTTTCTTTTTGTTTTCTTTTCTTTTTTCCCCTCCCATGTCTTAAATAGAAAAATATATAGATTATGAAAGAATAAATAGAAATGGTGGAAAACACTTCAGTTGACAAAACTAAGAAATCGTTAAAATAAATAGCTGAAGGTCGGGGTTTTGATATAAAGCATTCACCAAAGGTCAGTCATCTAGAGAGAAATGCACATGACTGTAGTGTTTTAAGGGAATGTACTAGAGCAGATTTCGCATGAGTGTGAAACGGACCGCGCCGTGCCGTGACTGTGTCTTTGCCGTGTTGTCTATCAAAACATTCGGTATGAGCTTTTATCTGGTATTTTTAAATTCGTAAAACAGAAAAAGAATTACCATAGCTGGAAAGAGCATGTTAAAATTAGCAAGACAGTGAAGTTTGAAGGAGTTAAATCCAAAACTCGCGAGAATATGAATTTTTGAAAAGTGTGAATTTGTAAGAAAACCTTCGCTGGTAGGCATCTCTTGCCTACCAGCGAATGTTTTCATACAAAATTTCGATTTCGGAAAATTCATATCTTCGTGAGTTTGAAAGTTAATTCATTCAAACTTCACAGTTTTACTAATTTTGACGTGCTCTTTCCAGCTATGGTAATTATATTTCTGTACTGTGACTTTTGGAATTACATGATAAAAGCTCATTCCAGCCGTAACCGTGCCGTGATCGTGCGGTGCCGTTTTCACAGTCATACGAAATCTGCTCTATCGGCAAGTTTACGGGCTCTCGCGGACTTCCGTGTTCAACGCCCGCGCGAGATTAACGGTTCTTCGAGAAACGGGCCTCAGGGCCCTAAAACGTAGGCCGGCGGTACGGTACTAAATTTAATGATGTTTAGGACTTTTATTGCGCAAATATCTAGTATATGAAACATGGTAAGTGTAGCTTAGTTGGTTAGTGCGTGGCGTCCTGAAGCGAGAGGCTCGATTCCCACTCACCGTCACACTTGTTTCGACTTCTTTTCATTCTGTGTAGCTTTAAAGTAGCTTTAAACACTGAAATTTTTGTCCATTTCCTATGATAGGAAATACGTAGGAAATTGCATTTTCCTACATATTTCCTATCATAACAAATTTCAATTTCCTAAATATTTCCTACATATTTCCTAGATAATAAATTGCATTTTCCTATGATTGGAATTGGACAGAATGTGGGAAATTGCAATTTCCTACGTCATTTCCTACATAAGAAATGGACAAAAATTTCCGGTGAAATACCCTTAGAACGAAGCACTTATGTAGAGAGGGGGTACGCGTAAAGAGCGCACCGTCTGCTTCCTGGGAGACCAGAAGGAACTACCGACGCTAAATACAGTGCTTTTCCTTTTGAAATCCTAATATACACTCACAAACTCCTTAGGATTTCCGGTCCCCCCCTTTCGCTACAGGTTCGGGTGCACGACTTTTCTTGCAGAATCTTTACACATTTTTTTCTTGCATTTTCTTGGAGATGAGCTGTCGTGCGCGTTCCGTTCAACATCAAGTAGTAGCCTGTGAACAGGCTCCCCTTCTCCTTTCCCTTCCCCACCCCCAGAGCCTGTTCACAGGCTATCAAGTAGTGCTTACATTACACGTGTTATTACTCATTTCAGAACCAAGATTTCAATCAGCCATCCACACATCATAGAAAGTGTATCTAAACTCTATTTATTACTGTAATTTAAAACATTGAAACTACATTATTAACTGATTAACGAGATATACAATTTCTCTTTATTTATTCGTTAAAATAATTTTGTAGGGGATGGTGGGACAAATGACTGACCCATCCCTCCCTACTAACTTACAAAATAGTTCATCAACGTATAACGTCATTCTTTTGGCGCCAAATTTCTACTACAGATGACGTCATCATAGGAATTTAAAAACGTTTTAAAACATAGCATACTTCAGCGAGTTATTTTCATTTATATTCATTATTTAAGTAAAATATTAAACTAGCATTATATTGTAGTTCTGCCTTTACAATAAAACTGATGTTATATTAAGGCTGAAACAGTGGCATGAGCGGGAGTGATAACACATTATCAGAATTTGTAAAGAAAAACTATTTATAGGGACTCAGAAATATCATTCAACTGAACCCGATCGTAACAAGCGACTTCATCGTCCAGTTGCGTAAAACCCAACGATGGACGTAACTGTTAACGTGGGACGTTCAGCCCAGTTAAACCACTGTTAGTAACGTTTTACGTTAGCAGTTACCTCCGACGTTACGTTTTATGCAACTGGAACCAGGCGTTTTTTGACTCTTCGCGCAGCTTGGCCATCTGCGTGGAGTCTTTGCTCTTATTTATGTTTTCTCTTAGGCTCATTACAAGTTCCAGTGGTTGTCACGTGAACTGTCAAAATGCCGCTCCTCCTTATTACAATGGACAGTTATGCAATATGCAAATTAGTTTCATAGACAGGAAACCCAACATAAGTGCCCAGAGAAAACATAAACCTCCTATTCGCCAGCAAATATTTCCTTGTTTAAGTCGCTAGTGAGACGCAGGCCTCAATAGATTGATTGTATTTTACCTGTGAAATAAACATTAATAGCTAACGCGTAATAGTCAAATACACGGACACACACACGCACAAAAACAATAGAATTAAAACGTACTTATAGGTATATGTTACACGGGTCGATTCGCAACAACGATTTTCCGCGCAACAAATGTTTACTCGTAAAGTTTATGGCGTGGAAAATACAAAACGCAACTATTTTAACGATATTTTGCTTAGTGAACAATTTGCGAATGTTTGATATGAATTTTAAAAACTTTTAACGCAAAATTATCAGTTTGACCAAGTGTTGCGCGGAAAATCGTTGTTGCGAATCGACCCGTGTAACATCACCCTAAGGGGATGTTTATAGTCAATTGCAAAAACGTTGTCGGGTCTAAAAACATAGAACGTAGAAGCTGAGACCGAAATGGTGCTTGGGATGTCAATAATTTTTCTGATTTATTCATTTACGCTTTGCTTTGATGCAAAATGCGAAAAGCGTGTTCAGGACCTGGGTTGGCTGGCCGTTTGGCTTAATTTTTTATCGGTTGCAGCTTAAGTGAATAAATCAGAATATAATTATTGGCATCCCATGCACCATTTCGGTCTCGGCTTCTATGTTTTTAGACCCGACATTTTTTTCAATTGAGTGAGTTGTTCCTCGTAGTCGGGATAGCCCTTTTGATTTGTGATCCAAAGGGTAAAGAAACAAGAGCCAGTTTAGTAGGGACAACTCGCCTTCATAGAGTGGTTTTCATTTGACCATGAAGGAATAGACAAACTAATAGTTGGTATTAGTATTCACCAACATAAGGGCTATTACAAATCCTGTATTCTGATTGGCTCCCTAACCTCGGGCTATTGGTGATAGCCCGAGTTGAGAGGAAGCGCGAGTAATAATATCAATAAAACATTTTGCTCTCTTTGTTTTGTTTAGTCTCATTCACCTTTGGCCCAATAAGTTGGTGAATACTAAAACAATTAGACCTCTCGGCCTCATGGACTACGAGTTTGAATAGCCCATTCGGCCTACGGCCTCATGGGCTATTGACTCGTAGTCCATTCGGCCTCGAGGTCTAATTGTTAAGTAGCCATTGTTTTCTTTTGTTTCTTACCACTAAATAGTCATTTTTCTTTCACTGTCAAAATGAAAATCACTCTATAAACAGCCCTTAGCTAACAATTTATTTCACGGGTTAGGTAAAACCAATCTGTCATGAATGGCGGGAGAAAATTGACAAAAGAACGGCATTAAAAGCTTAACCAGTTAAACCGGCGATAACGTCTCAAACACGAGTTGGTACTGTATATATATAGCTATTTCAAAAAGGGTTTTCCTTGGGTTTGTTGCAAATTACATTTAAAGACTGAAATGCATTAGGAACAAAGTGTAATTGGGGGTAATAGGGCAACACTCTGGTAGAATATGAGCAGACTTTTGAGAAGAATTTTGAGAAAAAATAACAAAACTTTTACACCCAAAATTGCATTTCATTAGTGGAATGCAACATGCAACCAAATCGAGGAGAGCCTTTTTGGAATAGGTTTATATCTACAGCCAATCACAGCAAAAAGGAAACACTCAAGTGAGCAACACTTAACATTTTCCACATCCAAGGTGTAATGCTTGACATTCAACTCCTTCAATAACCACATAGATGATGCTGGCCTCCATGACCATATCAGTCGATATCTGGATTCAATAATACGCACTGCCCAAACCAAAGTCATTCCAGGCGATGTTATTTAGATCATTATGCGATGAATCAAAAATAGTTTAAATTTTTCTATATCTTTAAATTTAGAAAGAAGCCATCGCTCTAGCGTGTAGTTTTATCGTTTTCTGGCTGTATTTGGTGTTTAATTGATCATTTCGAGGTACGCCGTTGGTACATAGCCCTCGTTATCAGAGTTCGGCTGTATGACTTTGGTCCACCCGCTGCCATCAGAATCAACCTCTGTAACGATCAATTCTTCGCCTTCATGTACAGCTAACTCTCCGTCGTTTGTCCCTGAAAAACGAAACGAATTCTATTTCTATTGTTCTGTATAAATCTGTATAAATAGAGCAGATTTCATATGGCTGGGAAAACGGCACGGTCAATGTACGGTACGGTTACGGCAGGAATTTTGATCGTTTTTATAGACATTACGGCACTGACACGGTCACGGTACGGCACGGTTAGTTTCCCACTCATACGAAAACCGCTCTGCAGGAGAACAAATCGTTCGGCCGGCTTTCGAACCTTCTCGGCCGAGAATGTGCTGTATAGATCTGTCTGTATTTTGTGAGGGGCAGCATTAAGCCCACTTGAAGCGGAGCGGTGATTGGTTAAAAAAAACAATGGTCTTTTGAAAACGGCAAATGAAAACAATGAATCCTATTGTACTCCATTTCCAACCAGAAATTGCGTTCAAACCCTCATCGTGCTATCCGTTTTGTGATGGATGAAAAAAAAAAAAACTGCAAATGACTCGGCGGCAGCGAATGAAAACCTTAGTAGGTCATACCTTCAAAATCGTAAAGCACTCTGCATTTTTCTTCTTCAAATTCGCCATCTTCCTCAGGCTCCTCAACTGGTGGGACCAAAAGACTTGGAGCTGGGGGAGGTGCTGGGGGAACGTTGTCAGCTGGAGCTGGGGGAGGCTGTGTACTTGAAGGTTTTGAATAGCTTGGGGGAGGTGCTGGGGCGGGCGTTCCTTCTATGGTTGCTAGATAGGATTGGTACTTGAATAACTCCATACTACAACGATCCAAATCTTTTGCATTCGTTCGAAGATCTTCTTCTAGTGATGCTGGATCCCCCAGGGATGGATTTTGTTGGTATACTAAAGACATCTTTTCCATGGCTTCTCTATAGAAATACAAATTGTAATATAATGTATACAGATATTTGCACAAACAGTGACCCTTTCCAGTGGCGGATCCAGGATTTTTTTAAGGAGGGGGACCAATGGGAATTTTCCAACTATTGTATTTTGCGTCGTTCTCAAAGATTCTATGGTTTATTTATGAAAATATAATACTCAAAATGTATTCAGTAAATAAAATGAAAAAGGCTGCTTTTAAATTATAAAAGAAGTAAAAAAGAATCAGTACATTTTTTGAGGGGGATCCGCCCCTGCTTTCAGATTATTCACAGACATACTCAAGAATTCAATTGTAAAGAACACGGGATTTTGCTCATTTTGACAACTTCAATGCAAAGTTTAGTCCAGAACTGGACCCACTTTATCTTCGCGCGCGCGGCCAAAATTTAAAATTGGAGCGAGCGATGTGACGATAACGGACGCGATAATTTTCTTTCGAATGCGCGCGCGCTTCTTTTATTTCTTCGTTCACTCTTTATTGTATATAATTGTTATTGAGAAAAGTGGGTCCAGTTCTGGACTATGCAAAGTTTTAAAAGGTATAATAAGACTAACCTTGAAGACTTTAGTTGCTGTACTTGTTGTTCAAAAGATTTGATGTTTTTCTTGCAAACCCGTACTTGTTCTCCTGGTGGAAGTTGATTGAAGTCATTCCCATCGCCTTCAACCTAAAGCGGCAAGAATCGAGAATATGTTAGCCTTGTTTCACAATAGTGCTGTAATCATGATAATATTCAGTGCGAATCAAAAACTGTAATAATTGTTGTATGGCAGTGATTTGAAGTGCTTTAACCTGTATTCTTGGTTTGCACTGACGTCATCATAAAATTTTTCGGGCTTAATATAGAATATTTTTGAATAAAATGTCTTGCATCAAAAAAAGTAGTTGAAGGTTTGTATCTATACGAAATTTTTAGTCATAAGAATATTTTGATAACGAGATACGAGCGATCAAATATCTTCGTTGTTTGGTGTGAAATGTATGGGTCCGCCATCTTGGTGCACAACCTTTGTACACCAACATGGCGGACATTAACACGAAGGACCAAAATCACATTAATATCGCTATAATTCATGTTTTCTATGCAAATATTCACCAAAACACACTTATTTATCACTTACAAAGTTAAAGTCGTACGATTTGAATCACATTTGCCTATATTTCTGCGTCTTTACGATATACGTGACAGTGTTGCGTGACAGAAATTGACTCGCAATAAATCGAAAACCATTCATTGAAAGAACTCGTTTTTTTGTGTGAGGACTTTTCTTAATGATATAAACAAAATATCTAGGAAACAGTTTCGTGTGATGAATAGTTTAGATTTTAGCTTTTTGATGACGTCACATGCAAACCAAGAATAGCAGCTCTTGTGAGGGGACTGGAGGGGGGGGGGGGGGGGGGGAGAGGAAACCCAGAGCCATCTTTCTTTCTTCTCTCCCTGTCCTTTCCGAATTTAAAAAGGGTTGCTACACACACCCCGCGTGGGGGCCTCCATTGTGAAAGGATCAGGTATGCTCATCGGAAATCTTAAAAAATACGCCTAAAAGATACCAGAAGCCTTTTAAGAAGGGCGTGGCTGGACGATTTTTTAACCCCTAAGAGATACCAGTGATAACAAGCTAATGAACATTATTATGATGAACATAAAATTGAATGGACGACACCCTTTTGTTGGGCAAATTTCTTCCATTTGAGAACAAGATAATAAGCGATGGGCTCTTTTGATACCCTAAAAGAGATCAGAAATGCAAAACTCTAAACTTCAATTTTAACACCCTAAAAGATACCAAATTGCTGATTTTTACCCCTAATTAATTTTTAATAGGAGGCAGCATGGCCGAGTGGTCAGAGCGTTGGTCTCGTAATCTGGCGGTCCCAGGTTCGATACCCGCTCTGGCCACTAGCTGAGACTGAATTTGTTCCGATTTCGATTAGTTCAAATTCAGTTTCTCGGCCATGCTTGTAATATAGCCAACTGGTTCGCCTCCTTGCCAGTTGGGATTCTTAAACACTTTATGTTTACCGATTATCAGTGTGTATTTATTTCAGGATTTGAGGACCAGGTTGGAAAAAAGCCTTGCTTTACCTGTTATATCCTCGTTAAAACAAAGAGTCTTTTTTTTTTTTTTTAAGAGATATGACAAGCATAGTACACGATCCTTTTACAATGGAGTCCCCCCTCCCCAGGACACACACACATCCTAAGCAGTGCCTATACTTGTGGTATTTCATTCACACCACAAGGCTTCTTGCAATTATGATTGCAATATGGTGCTAGTGTGAAGCAGTGTTAAATATTTAGCCAAAGCAATTTAGAATCACATAGAATCAACTAAAATTATTAAAGGGAACTATTAACATACTTATAGACAGTATACCTTTTTTGTTTTACCAAACAAGGTTTTCTTCTTCTTCTCTTTTTTAATATTCTTTTTACTTGATGGTGTATTTGTACTTCCGCTTTTACCATACTCCTCAAATGCTATATCACCAGGGGGAACTAATGCTGTTTTGTTTTGATCCATAAGTGTTGCAGAATCCTAAGTAATAGTAATGAAATCAGTGATCAGTGACATGTGGGACGTAACAAATAATAAAAGCCCTCTATGAGGACATGTGGTTACTGGTAGTCAAAACATGTAACATCTGCAATCCACCATCACAGATTTTTATAGAGTTATGACTTTAGTTTGCAGGAATATACATTGTATAATCAGTCTCAGTACATATAGATAACTGGTCTTACTACTTGTAAAATGTCCCAACCTGTTATCCAAACCTCATAGTGGAGATCAAGGACTAGGTAGACACAAATAAGCCAATAAATAGCCTGTGTTGCTGGCAAACTGCAGACCGCCAGCAACACAGGCTAACCCATGAAATCCTCAGGACCAGAAATGGTGTCCACTTATGAGAGATTTCTACGAATTTAGCCACTAGCCATCACATGGAGTACTTCATGTGATGGTCATGAAATTGTTGTAAATGTACAAACTTTTTCATAATTTATCGACTTGATATAACTTGATTTGCTGCTTTGTTTATATTATTTTATTAAAATATAGTTCTAACCTTCATTTGAAATAGTATTTTCAACAATTCTTTAGATAAGTAAATGAACAAATCAGGCTGGAAAAGTCTGTACATTTGTACAACAATTCATTGACAATGTCCAAACAATAGACCATTTTACAGTTACGTCTTGGTCAACCACAGCCTCGACTGTATGTAATATATTCTTTTCAGTTTGGTAACAGCTCATGAAAAGGCAAGAAATGCACACAAATGAACCAGGGAGGTGTAAACGAACAAAGAACAAACCTGTCAAAATCAAAAGCATTTGCTTTGTTCATTTACTTCTTCCTGTACATTCATTGCCTTTTCACGGGCTGTTACCAATGAACTCCAAAGAATATATCATGCACAGTTGAGGCTGTGGTTGACCAAGATGTAACTGTAAAATGGTCTAATCATTGACGATGTCCAAACAATTTTGTGACCTTAACATGAAGTACTCCATGTGATGTGCATGTTGCTAGTGGCCAATCAGTGAATTAAAAATACATTACCTTTGCACCATCAACTGAAGCTGCATTATCTTTCATATTATTTAAACAAGTCTGGATAATAGGCATCACATTGCAATGGATATCTGAATACTCTGTTAATAATGTCCCTATTTTAGCAATCCTTTTCTCTTCCATTGCTTGTAGCTCCTATATCAAGAAACAAAAGCACTATCATTAAAGAGGGCAGTCCTATAAACAGTACAAGTGAGATGTCAGTGCAAAAACAGCATAGGTGATCTTCAACAACAACTTCTCCTATGAAATTTCAGGGAGAATTTAACATTTTAAAATTAAATTTTGATCACAGTTCACTTGTTCTTTCTGCACTGATGTCTTTAACTGTACACAGTATATTGGGGAGAGGGGTACAATGTATATACACTAAAGCCAGTCCCCCACCCCCTTGAGTAAGCAACTTCAATCTCATGGATGGTAAAATTACTTTTTTCTGTAATCAATCTACAGTGGAACCTCAATTATAACAATGTGCTTTGAGGGACTGGTAAAATTAGATCGTTATGTCAGGCAAACGTTAAATCGGGTTCTGTTCCATGTATTTACTGTGCTAAAACATTGGTTGGGCTGATGTTGATCAATGTACTGGGAACATTGTTACATTGAGGATTGTTATATTGGGGTTCAACTGTAATATTAATGGAAAATCTGCAATATCGTATTTACTCCTTTAAATGCTGCGGCACTTATTACATTTTCATTAATACTTTTGAAGAAGCGCTAATTCGGGGACAGCATTAATTCAAGGGCCACATTTGAAAATCAAAATATTTTGGAATGATTTTATTTATTATTCCAAAAAAAATTAATTGTTAACAACAAAATAAGTGCATTTCAAACATTCAAACCTCATATTTTTCACAAAATTTCAACATTGAGTTACACTGTACTTGCTTTCTTCCTTATTCCAGATGACAGCCCTATAGTTCTTTGAATAAGTGCTATATTAAATGAATATGTGCAGTGCTTATTCGAGGGTGGTGGTTATTAAAAATTAAGTGTTTAATGGGGGGCAGCACTTAAAGAGTAAATATGGTAACTGAATTAAGAGGCTGTGGCAAACAGTCTGCGGGAGGAAAGAAGGTTCATGAAATCACCCACATGTACGTTTACTAACATTAAAGACAGCAGGCATTTCATTGGAATAATGTAGTGTCTGTTTGCTGTTTGTTTTGTCCAACTGCTGTCGATATTCATCTTTGGCTTTGTCAGCTGCTTGACCTTTCTCCATTGATGCTGCTTTACACTATTAATAACATAATTACATGTAAGACATATTCATCAATTAAAATTACTGACAATAAAGATGATAACAATCATCATTATAATTATAATAATGAAATGGCCCAATGCTGGTTTAAAAGGATGTCTAGCTGGGTGCATAGCTACAAGTACAAGGTTGCAAATAAGTGCTGGTCATCAGACAAACATAAAAAAAATGCCAAATTTTACTGGCAAATGATTCGCTGGTTGAATATGTTACAATTTTATTTCTACTGTTTTTGTTTTTTTTCTGACCAGACTTGGATTTTGATGGCTCAAGTTTGCCTGATAGATGACCTGCTTATCAAAAGAAATATTTGAAATGTGGACTAGCTTGCATGTTAACAGAATGCTTTGCAGAGTCCTTATACTGTAATCAACACTTAGCATTAATCAAGTACCAGAAGTAAATGAGCCATCTATTAGATAGTTTAATAATTTGTCCAAACACAAATGTCTTGCGTGTTAATAGAATGCTTTGCAGAGTCGTTATTTAACAAATAGATTCCATTTTTCCGTGTGTCTGTACTCTAATCGATGCACAGATGATATCAAAATGTGGCGAGAACAAATAAGTATGCCACGAGACGAAGTCGAGCGTGACTGTTGTTCTCACCACATTTTGACGTCTTCTGCGCATCGATTGGAGTACAGACGCACGGAAAATGGAATCTATCTGTTTTATATAATATTTATTGAAGCATTCCAACCAATCAGAGCGCGCGTAAGATTCAATGACGCCATCTATTTGTGTGTACTATAATCACACATGGTTGTTCGACCAATCAGAGCGCACGTAATATGCCAATTATTATATAAACTGTAATCAACACTTAGCAATCAAGTACCAGTGAGAAGTAAATGAGCCATTTATTAGATAACTAGACAGTGTAATTTGTCCAAAGAAAGAAGTTGGTGATTGAGAAATGATCAGTAGTTGGAAAATAAAAAGAACATTGCAGAGCACCATCCAGCTCTTTTGGATAACAGTGCAACTTCCGATGCAATCCTTGTAACTGAATTTAAATATTTCAGTCATAAAAATCAATCTTTGTTACCTTTTCAACTTCTAGTTTTGTTTTGCTCATATCCTGATCTGCTTTTTGAAAAATCCCCAGAGCTTGCTCTGCTTCACCACTGGCTCTTTCATAGGATTTTTTGACCTGAATTCATAATATAAATTTACATTTCAAAAATCAACATGTGAGTTGAGTGTTGTATATACACTGTAGAGTATGTTTTTTTAATGTTTTTTTTTCTTGTTACATGGCCAACCCATGTGCTTGCTGCTGCTCATGCAATATATAGATGCATTACTCTCTATAATAACATTTGTTGATCCATGCACATAGCTTTCTTCGTTACTGGACTATGTATACTGCATGAGGTTTAAGTGTTATGTACAACATGTACATGTAGCAATTGATCAGAACTTACAACTTCAAGTGCCTTCATGGACTGATCCAATGCATCTTGGACTTTTTTGGCTTCTGACAGGTGCTAGGAGACAGAAAACAAAGTTTTCAAACCAAGTTTTCTTCAAAGGATTTGAAGGGATCAATATTAAGTATTTGTCACATTATTAGAGATGATCGACTATAATGTCCTTTGGAAGAGTATCTAAAGGCACAAAGTTACATGTAATTGTCTGACTGACAATTATTTTTTGAAGTGCATTTTTTGTTTTATTTTCTGATATCATCGCCTGATTCACAAAATGGAAAACTAATCCAGATCCCTGAACAAAATAATTATATTCTAATGACTCAACCTGATCAACATACCATCATTTGCAGCTAAGCGTGTATACTATTCACTTTGTTTCTGAAATCCAGAGAAAGAATTTGCCTTTTTAACCAAAATATTTTTAGCATCCACCAAACATTAACGTTATGGTTGACTAACTTCTGTGTTTCAGCAACCAGTTTGTTTTAGTGACCAGCTAGTATACACGCTTAGCTGCAAATGACAGCGTACATGTATCAATTCAGTTCCATCTCTTCTATACATGCACTGTTCATAATTGCATTGTGATATATGTATATATTACCTTTCGCCTTTCATTTTTGAGCTCAGCATATGTTTGCTGTAACTCTTTGTAAACTTTAACATTCAAATTTTCTGCAATTAACTCATGCTGACCAGCTAAGTCATCTGTCTCCTTGACAACCCCAACAAATGACTTATGGAATGTAAACCTTCAAATTAAAGTGAAATATTACAGTAAGTTATAATATTACATATAAATAATAATTTTGGGGGCTAATCATCTGCATCACAACCTAAAGGCTGAATTATTAGGATACAGCTCAACATGGTCAGGTTAAAGGCCTGTAAATGATGCACTTTGCTGCCAGCATGCAGCCTATGTCAGTCCCAGAGCACAAGTTTAGGATAATTGAAACAGTGTTGCTAGTTGTGAGGAAGGAAAATTGGAGTAACCATGCATGCAGAGGAAGAACCTTGAGGCAATGGAGAGACCAACTAATGTGACTCAAGTACGTTCCAATGCCCCAACTGGGAATGAAACCCCCAATAACAGTAGTGAAAGTCAAGTGCTGAACTATGTACAATATGCCACTAGCCTTGCTATCCAAAGTTAACTGTGGATACAACTGACAAATACAAGGAGAATATACAAGAAAAGTGTAAGCCATCTTTGATCAAATATTGAATTCTCCTTAAGAACTAAAAGATCCTTCTGGAGAACTTAGAATTTGATCAGTTGGTGCAACATAACACCTAATATTCTTCCATGGATCTCTCCCATTAAAATGCACTTAATATATAGATCTTTCATATCTTATCTGTTCTGCAAGGATGCTTGTGTGCCCATCTACTGTACTTCATTTTTTTAGTCTATATTATGAAAAATGTGTGGTGCTCAAAACTCACTTTTGATCTTCTTCCTCTTTCTTCTTTGGTTGAAAAGATCTTGCAAGTTTTCTGCACAAAAAAAATGGCCGATTCAGTTTAATCAAGATTTCACATTAGCCTTAGGCTGCACCTTTCCCTAACCTGCTACTGTAAGATCGTTTGTATAAATACATAACATGTCATTTACATCCAGTTGTACTTGACAGTTAATACAGATGAAGGAAAAATATGTATGAAGGTACTTACCCGGGGGGGGGGGGGACTCCTATATATAAGAGGACGGGGATACTTGTCGGAAATTTTAAAAATGACCCCTAAAAGGTACCAAAGTCATATCCGGGTGGGCGTGGCAATACATGTTTTTACCCCTAAAAGGTACCAACTCAAAAACAAATTTAAAAATTTAACATTTTGCATATTTTAGTTAATCAAGCGATCAATTGTTTCTATTTATATCCGAATAATTTGATGGTCGTGCAATCCGATCTTTGTTTCCAGTATTTAATTCAATTCAAATTCAATTTCAAACAATTTGAAATTGAACAACGACAAGACTGAGGTATTGATCCTCCACTCAAAGCATCGTCCGATGCCTCCGCTTCAGTCCGTTAAAGTTGGTGATGTACTTGTCAAATCCACTAACAATGCACGAAACATTGGTGTCATTTTTGATACAACAATGAACCTTGAGAAGCACATTAATGACATTTGTAGGGTATCTTTTTATCACATTAGAAATATCTCACGTATTAGAAGATATCTAAGCTTTGAGTCTGCGAAGACGTTAGTCCATGCATTTGTTATATCTCGTATAGATAACAATAATGCTTTATTATATGGTTTACCTGATTATCTAATTAAACGCCTACAGCATGTGCTTAACACAGCTGCTAGACTAGTATCATTAACACGTAGGATAGAAAGTATAACGCCTATACTTTATGAGCTTCATTGGCTCCCAGTACAATATCGTATTATTTTTAAAATTTTGTTATTTTCTTATAAAATAACTACAGGTGTTGCACCTGAGTATCTTAATGTTCTCTTAAATCGATACGAACCTAAACGTAGTTTAAGATCACAGCATAAATTTTTTTTGGAGCAGCCAGGGTATAAACTCAAATCATATGGTCTACGTTCATTTTCCGTGTGCGCTCCTATGCTCTGGAATAAGCTTCCTACTTACATTAAAGAGAGTTCTACTTTAGCTATTTTCAAGAAGAATCTTAAAACTCATCTGTTTAAGGAAGCTTTTAATTTATAGTTTTATTGTAATTAAGCATTAGTTTTTTCAATTCCTCATAGTATTTTTAATTATAAGTTTTAAGAGCATCCTTTCTGCACAGTTCATACCTATAACATAATCATAGGTACTCAATTTTTATAGTTACTTTTAGATCAGTAGTTTTCTTAGATATTATCAATTTAGAATTGCAAATATATAAACATAGTTTCTTAATAGTATTTTTTGTATATGGCATTATATATCATAAGTAGTATTATTGTAAAGAGTTTCATGAGAAGCGCATTTGGGCACATTGGAAAATGCGCTATACAAATAAAGTTATTTATTTATTATTTATTATATTAATCGTTAATGGAGGGAAAAATTACCCTAAGAGGTACCAGCTACAACGGCGTGCAGAACCTGTTGAGACACTGTCCCAATTTTGGCCTTAATTAGCCAACCCTGTTTTATGGTCCCCCTTCCCCCCTCTCTCAATGTTGAGTAGGCCGGGGAGATTCCTGCTAGGTCCAACACTTGACCCAACCAACATTGTGTCGGGGGGAGGGGGTTTCAGAATATATGGCGGTTCCACGACTTACATGGTGGGTATAATATCAAAAAACGTCAATTTTAGGGCACAATGTCTCAACCATTCTGCACGCCGTTGTCTGAGACCTATAATATTAAATAACTAGAAAAAATAATGCAATCATTTGGTGGTTTTACACTAAACTTGTAGTAGTCAAAGGTAGGCTCTGTATGCTACAATTTCGGGTGACATTGATTTGACCTAACAAAATACTAGCGATAAAAGCCAATTTGGGAATTTATTCAAATCGTATCAATTAAGGCCAGTATGGGGACTGGTTGGATCGCGTGCTTTTCAACTCCTGTAGAAATTAAGCACAAAGGCTGTTGTCAATGGCAACATGCCATCACATAAGACTCTGTTAATATTTACTTTTTAAAAGGTCAAATATCTTATTATGCATCAAAATTCGTTTTGTGCGATATTAAAATGCCACGTAAATAAATGTGAAACTTCGAAATACTCCCATATTTTGATACCCATGTACCCGTGACTGCGATAGCAGAATAGTATTTTACCACACGGCTCACAGCAAAGCTCATTTCTGCCTAAATTACAACACTATAGCACAGTTTGTACGAATCGAGATGCCGACTTACATATGCAAATTGTTAGATGTTGAACTCACGGTCAAAAGATTGACCCCCATAAGAGTCCTAGTTAAAGAAATTTGTGATCGGACACATACAGGGGTCAGACGAAGGGTAATTCATGCTCAGTCGAGTGTTTTGATGGACAATTGCCTAAGTATCATTTCCTTTGATGATCGCGACGGTTAACCATGGCCACGGTTAACCATGACGCCCATAAAGAGATACAGTAAATTAGTGTATTTAAACATCGGTTAACCTGGTTAACCGTGTGACGTCACGAGCGGGTTTTTAAGCTGAAAGCGCAAAAGAAAACTCGATATACAGCCACTTGATACTGCAAACAAGTTTTATACTACAAGACAGGCCTAATCTTCAGTGTTGCTCTTCTAATGTTATACGTTTTACAGTAATTCTTTAAAATATCGGCGTCATTTATCAACACAATGACGTGACGCTGGAAATTGGTTTAACAGCTAGAAATTGGTTTTACAGCTGACAGGATATATAATTATGAAACCTGTCATACTCTAAAATACATCTTCTAGTTTTGAAACTTTTCACATTTATTATTGGTGTTTTTGTTGTTGTTGTTGTGTTGTTGTGTTTTTTTGAAACTAATTTATCGTTCTTGGCCTTGCGTCTATTTCCACTCCTAAAAATGTATTCACAACCAAATTAGCGCGCGCTTGTGTGATGGTTCTATCAAGCGCGCGGTTTTCCAACGTCTATATTTGAATAGGTAGATAGGTAGACTCACTCCTATGTCTTTTATATCGTTTTCCGCACGCTTTTCTATCAGATAAATAAGTACTATGTCCTATATGCTTCTCATTTGTTGTCCACGGACTGATATGTAGCTCAGACAACGGCGTGCAGAACCTGTTGAGACACTGTCCCAATTTTGGCCTTAATTAGCCAACCCTGTTTTATGGTCCCCCTTCCCCCCTCTCTCAATGTTGAGTAGGCCGGGGAGATTCCTGCTAGGTCCAACACTTGACCCAACCAACATTGTGTCGGGGGGAGGGGGTTTCAGAATATATGGCGGTTCCACGACTTACATGGTGGGTATAATATCAAAAAACGTCAATTTTAGGGCACAATGTCTCAACCATTCTGCACGCCGTTGTCTGAGACCTATAATATTAAATAACTAGAAAAAATAATGCAATCATTTGGTGGTTTTACACTAAACTTGTAGTAGTCAAAGGTAGGCTCTGTATGCTACAATTTCGGGTGACATTGATTTGACCTAACAAAATACTAGCGATAAAAGCCAATTTGGGAATTTATTCAAATCGTATCAATTAAGGCCAGTATGGGGACTGGTTGGATCGCGTGCTTTTCAACTCCTGTAGAAATTAAGCACAAAGGCTGTTGTCAATGGCAACATGCCATCACATAAGACTCTGTTAATATTTACTTTTTAAAAGGTCAAATATCTTATTATGCATCAAAATTCGTTTTGTGCGATATTAAAATGCCACGTAAATAAATGTGAAACTTCGAAATACTCCCATATTTTGATACCCATGTACCCGTGACTGCGATAGCAGAATAGTATTTTACCACACGGCTCACAGCAAAGCTCATTTCTGCCTAAATTACAACACTATAGCACAGTTTGTACGAATCGAGATGCCGACTTACATATGCAAATTGTTAGATGTTGAACTCACGGTCAAAAGATTGACCCCCATAAGAGTCCTAGTTAAAGAAATTTGTGATCGGACACATACAGGGGTCAGACGAAGGGTAATTCATGCTCAGTCGAGTGTTTTGATGGACAATTGCCTAAGTATCATTTCCTTTGATGATCGCGACGGTTAACCATGGCCACGGTTAACCATGACGCCCATAAAGAGATACAGTAAATTAGTGTATTTAAACATCGGTTAACCTGGTTAACCGTGTGACGTCACGAGCGGGTTTTTAAGCTGAAAGCGCAAAAGAAAACTCGATATACAGCCACTTGATACTGCAAACAAGTTTTATACTACAAGACAGGCCTAATCTTCAGTGTTGCTCTTCTAATGTTATACGTTTTACAGTAATTCTTTAAAATATCGGCGTCATTTATCAACACAATGACGTGACGCTGGAAATTGGTTTAACAGCTAGAAATTGGTTTTACAGCTGACAGGATATATAATTATGAAACCTGTCATACTCTAAAATACATCTTCTAGTTTTGAAACTTTTCACATTTATTATTGGTGTTTTTGTTGTTGTTGTTGTGTTGTTGTGTTTTTTTGAAACTAATTTATCGTTCTTGGCCTTGCGTCTATTTCCACTCCTAAAAATGTATTCACAACCAAATTAGCGCGCGCTTGTGTGATGGTTCTATCAAGCGCGCGGTTTTCCAACGTCTATATTTGAATAGGTAGATAGGTAGACTCACTCCTATGTCTTTTATATCGTTTTCCGCACGCTTTTCTATCAGATAAATAAGTACTATGTCCTATATGCTTCTCATTTGTTGTCCACGGACTGATATGTAGCTCAGACAACGGCGTGCAGAACCTGTTGAGACACTGTCCCAATTTTGGCCTTAATTAGCCAACCCTGTTTTATGGTCCCCCTTCCCCCCTCTCTCAATGTTGAGTAGGCCGGGGAGATTCCTGCTAGGTCCAACACTTGACCCAACCAACATTGTGTCGGGGGGAGGGGGTTTCAGAATATATGGCGGTTCCACGACTTACATGGTGGGTATAATATCAAAAAACGTCAATTTTAGGGCACAATGTCTCAACCATTCTGCACGCCGTTGTAGGTCTCTAGTAGTCCACTAAAGTCTGGGACACCCTAAAAGGTACCAGATTGCTGATTTTGACCCCTAAAAGGTACGACGAGCATCGCCGTCCATTTCCGATCGGAGTTCCCCCCCCCCCCGGGGGTACTTAACAGTGAATGGCAATCTAAGGGGATGTTTACATGGCACTAGGATCATCCTAGCAGGCAAATCACCCTACCTGCTATACATTTACTGCATTCTGTTTACATGGAAATGTGTGTCTTCACTTCAGGTACTAGGATCATCCTACTACTAGGATCATCCTGTCTCGTCAGTAGGAATTATTATCCTAGCACTAGGAGTATGTTTCGGTCATGTAAACAGAAAAAGTAGAGATACTTCGCCAACTAGGATTAGGAAATGCTAATGTTGGGGACACTGTGGTAGTTCGGATGACCTAGGACGAGCAATGACTCATTTCTTTGAACTCTCCTTTGGATTGCTCCGGGCATGTAAACTAAACGTAAAAGTTGGTTCGCCTGCTAGGATGATCCTAGTGCCAGGATAAAAATAAACTAGCTATTTCTAATAGAAAGTGAAGTGCTGCGAGCACAAAACAGCTGGTGTATCCACGTTAGCAGAACTGTTCCCCTTAAACTCATGACGGCTTCACGAAAGTACACCGCTATCTCTGATATATCAAATGTTTCTTGTCTATTTCCTGCGCGTTGTGTGACGAACACTGCTAGTTGACCTTCAATATTGAATTACAAAACATAATTCTTCAGGATCACTGGTGTCGGACACACACAGTTCAAAATATTTAGCACTTTGAGTAAAGCAATTTTTCAAACAATCACAAACGGCTAGAGTTGGCAATGACTATAAAACTAACTGATTTTAAAAAGCTAGTTTATTTAGGACCATTTAGGAAAAGATGTGAATCGCTGGTCGTATGTATCCCGTGTTCGTCTAGTGACATCCTTGAATCGACTCTCGATACGGTATGGACTTGAACCGCTGATTGTATGTATCGCATGTTCGTCTAGTGACATCCACAGATTACACTGTGTTCCGAATAGGAGGCTACTTGCTTCGCTCGCAGCAATAAATAAATTTGGGGTAGCTCATCACCCTTCCTCGCAGCCAAGTGCTGAATTACGAAGGGCGCAGCTCAACGTGATTGAGCCGAAGGTTTACAAGGGCGCTTTCATTACGAAACAATTGAACAATCACACATTTACATACAAATTTACATACACATACACTTAGCAGCCACCATACGACTCATGTCTGATCACGGAGCACAGCTTAGATCGAAACTAGTTCGTTTTTACTGAGGGAGGAAAAACCGGAGAACCCGGAGAAAAAACCCTCGAAGGGAGAGAACAAACAAGAAACTCAAGCCACATGTGATGCCCCGTCCGGGGATTGAACGAGGGACACACAGCGGTGACAGACCGGCGCTCTCACCGCTCGATCGGCCACCCTTGGATGATCCTAGTGCCATGTAAACACCCTCTAACATAGGTTATATTGCTATCCAGGTGCATTCTGGGACAGTTAACCCAATTAAATAACACTAAACAAAAGATGTCATGCATGTAGCTTGTTGTTCTTTTGTTTGGTGTCATGTGACTAACAGAGTTAACAGCCCCAGAATGCAATGCTACTGAACAACAGACAAGCAATATTGTTCTCCCAGCACAAGCTTTACCACCCCCTCCCACACTCTATCACGCAATGTTCCATATTCCATGGGCATTTAAAATTACACTGAAATAGAGCAGAATTTGTATGTGTGAAACATACTGTGCTGTGCTGTGGCTGTGTCAGCACCATGTCTGTGAAAACATTTGAAATTCCTGTCTTAACCATGCCGTGACCATGCCGTGCCATTTTCACACTAATACAAAATCTTCTCTATGTTAGATAAAAGAAGTTCAAATCAAGGATGCAAGATTTACAAGGATCAGAGTTAGGGGTGTTGAATGGTCAAGATGATCGAGACTTTGTGATCTTGACACCCAAGATGAGGCATATTAATTTTTACAAGCCTTAGAGAAGTTTTTTCATCAATTTCCTTTGCTTTCAAAGTTCTGGACTCTGAGACAGCTTTTTTTAAGAACTCTTGACTTTATAACCATCAAAATTTGACCAAAATTTTGCGAGATTCTGACTTTTTGTTTGGACTATTCTACACCCCTGGAGTTGAACAGTTATAGCATCTTGATCAGATGGCCTAAAAAAGAGCTATAGATCGCTGATGTACTGTTTGGCTTAATTGCCACTTTATACTTATTTTACAGGGATCTCTATATACATGTATAAATCAAAGAATTATTGTGGATACAACCAGTAATAAACATTTTGGTTGCAGTCAAAATAGTGGATGACACAATCTATTGAAAATATACTTAGTTGCCTGTTGAATGTATTGTATGAATGACACCATGTCTATTATAGGTGTATATATCCACCAAAAATTATTATCCATTCTTTAAAACATCAAAATTCATGGTTAAACATTTCTGTTGTTCATGGAATTTTTCATACAATTACCATTGTTTACACTTGGAGGACACGAGGAAATACCTCTCATTTACTAAAGGTATTGTGTTTTATACATCTGTGCTCATTGTGGTAAGTTCAAATAGTGACCATGTGGGCAAGATTTAAATGTACCAAGTTGTGAGTATAAGTGGAATCAATTTCATTTGCTCTTGGCTAATACATTTTCCCATGTGTGGTATTATAATCCTGTAATTAATTCTCCTGTTTTGTAGCTTATATGTTATATATAGCAAGGTTGTGAGACTGATCCAGATTTGTTTGGATCCTCAAATCCACTGCTCTTTTATTATGAATGAAGATCAGGTATCGTGCACAGTGGTGGGCTTAAGAGATTAGAAATGATCTGAGTGGGAACTAAAAGTGAAAATATTGGAAGTGACAAAAATAACACGATTAGTGCTGAACACAAATTGTATATGAATACTAAAGAGCAAACCGCAGGAAGTGACCACGTACAACCGAGTTGAGTCACAAAATTACATCTAAATTACTACGGTCACCATACGAATAGCCACTGTGATAATCAAAAGGTCTCTTTGATATTTAGCTTCAGGGTTAATAAGAATGAACTAAAATGCCCATTCGAAAAAACGGCACATTCATTTATGCAATTACCTGTTTTCAAATGTCTATTATTTGCAAATGCAATTTCTCTCGCTTGTCTAGCGTCTAGACAAGACGTTGGTGATTTTATCGTCGAAAAATGATTATTTCCGGGCTGTAATTTAGAGCAAGGAATACGCTAAGATGTGAAACAGAAATTAATAAACCACTGTGTGATACAGTAAGCTCCATGAGGATCTGGTTGAAATCAAAACTCAAGAGGTGTTTCGCTATATCTTACAATGTCAAACCTGCACATTTAATAAACTTCGACACGATTTATACATGTTTACGATTAAACTAGAAAGTGGCTGTTCTTTTGATCAAACATACCTCCAATAGATCAATCAATATTAAACAATACTATAGAAAGTATAACATAATGCCAGGGTTCAGCTGACGCCTCATAGCTAACCTTAATTCCTTCGCATAATTCGCTTCGATTTGACTTCTTTCTTTGACGAATTTAGCAACTTTGTCTACGAAGTCTATTCCAGAATGAGTATGCGATGCTATTAAATCAAATTGATCCTGCAATCACAGAGAGAGAATTAATTTTACATTGATATCACAACAGAATATTGTGGCTTCCAACATGTGAGCACCCGTATATAGCCGACATGAACATTCGGCTTTGACACCAATTTTGATCAATTCTAAAGCTCGCCATGGCTGTTCCTTACCCAAAGATCTTTTCCCCAACTCATACTTTCACATTCAGAACAATATCACAGAAATCGGCCCAACAGTTAAGCAAATAGCAGAGCAAAATGTGAGTTACTCTACATTACTCGATTCCAAACTATTCGAGTCTTGTCTGTACAGGAAACCCAGAATACTTTGCGCGCGCCAAACCTCTTTGCGATGTGGGCGGGGCAAAAGCTAGCTGGAGTGAGTCATCGCGGTGACGGCACATAAAATGGGTTAGAGGTTTTTCCTTCCTTTTGTTGAACACCATGTAATGCCTGTAGGTATACGAATGACAATAGAAGTACTCTTTTCATCTTGAAAATTAACTTCTTTCTAATTGCGAAGAAAATGTAGTAGGGGCAACGTGAAAAGGGGTGGGGAACTGAGGAGAGGTCAAACCGATACTGTCTAGGTTTTTCCAAACTGAATCAGCAGTCCATGGTAGTCATAGACTCTACTACAATAGCTCACTCAAAGACAAAATCCTTGAAGGGCGGAGTATCATCCGAGGGCTGCTCCAAAGGGGTTTCTTACAGTTCTCACATAAAGATAAAGTCAAAGTGTAAATGCCAGAACATAAAATGGACGGATTTCTTTGTACATTCAATTCTTTTGAACTTTATACAGGGTCCTTAGTAATCACTGCAAAAAAGGACTTCATTAGACTACGATACTCCTGATTGCCTCTATCTAATCAATTTTTTTTCTCTCTCTTTGTTTTTGTTGCTGATTGAACTCTCGCCTAAGGGACACCTCACAAGATGGACACCTTTGTAAGACGGACACCCATGGCTTGTCCCTTTCTGCCCAAATCACATACATTTACGGCATTTAAACTCCCTTTAAGATGGACACCTGTTGACTGTCCCGATCGGTCAGTGGGGCTTAGAGTGAGTTCACAATATTTTGGTTACTTGTTTTCCCCCTTATCTTTGCTTCTTTCTTTCCTTTACATTTATTCATTGCAATCTTCTTTCTTTCTTTCTTCCTTTCTTTATTTCTTTCTTCCTTTTTTTCTTCCTTCCTTTCTTTCTTTCTTAATTTCTTTCTTCTTTTTTTTCTTTCTTTCTCAGTCCCTCGCTACCTCTTTTTTGATGCTCTTCGTGTAACTCTACGAGCAGAAACTTCTTTCTTTCTTCCTTTCTTTCTTTCTTTCTTCCTTTTTTTCTTTCTTCCTTTCTTTCTTTCTTAATTTCTTTCTTCTTTTTTTTTTTCTTTCTTTCTCAGTCCCTCGTTACCTCTTTTTTGATGCTCTTCGTGTAACTCTACGAGCAGACACTTCCTTTAACCTTTCTCCTAGAGAGAGAGAAGGAAGGAAGCATGTCTCCATCCTTTTCTCATAAAACCTCAAAGATATATCGTCTCTCAACTTTGGGATGAAATACGATTGCGGAACAACCTGGAACTGAAGGAACAAAGTTTTGCACATTTCTCATAAGACCTAGTTTCCAGGCTTCAATTGGTCACATTTTAGGAGCGTAAGCTGGTGACGACTAGAAACAAAATGTCGGACGAAAAACAGTTTTCTACCAGAGTTTTGTACATTGCTTTTTATTTGTTAGTAATGCGCCAAATTTAAAATTTTTTAAGTTATTTAATTTATATCTAAGTTCAGCCATGGCGGAACCGTCTGGACTGCCCACAAAAGAACAAGAAAAGGTGATTTTTCTGACTCATTCTTGAACATACTCTATTCTTACATGGAATTCGTTCTCTTTTTTATCCAAAACCGACCACGCTATAAACTTACTTTTGTGACCAAGTAAAATTAAATTATCACAGCTATTTTACTGGCTTGGGTTTAATATGCATGTATCCCAGATTTTATACCTTATTAGCTTATAATATGGAGTTTGTTTATTTTGTTTGTAGTCAATGAAAGAGATGAGAAGCTGTCAACGTATGGCAGGCTGGCATGGTCTGTGGGCTACTCTCATAGGTATGTCCAAGCCAGGTGATTACATAATAGAATGGGTGCAGGACCTGGGGTGGGGGGTGGGGGGATTTTTGGGCAAGAGTATTCCATGGCGCCACCTCAAAACCCTGACCCAGTATCCCAGACCTAAAATTTGGATTTTTCATACCCTATTCTGGACAAAAGCCTAAGAACGTATACCCTAATCCCAGATTGCACTAACGACAGTTATAAGTGTTTCCTATCCTTTTTGTTGGGCTCTTTAAAGTGTGTTTAAGACAATGTAAACAGAGTGGTGATACTGCGGAAACCATACTAAGATGGTATCCTCTCCTAGACTAAAATGACAAAAATGATACCCTACCCCAGACCTGAGAGCTGATAAGTAATACCCTATCCTGCAGCACATACCCTTTTTAGCATATATAAGGTAGTGCCTCCTGGGGTGCAGGATAATGATTATTTTCTTAATATTGAAAGGCCACAATATTACACTAAAAATCAACCAGTATCCTGACCAAGTGTCCCCCATTTAGTGCACAAGTGCTAGAAGACTTGGACACTTAAATAAACAGTTTTTATTTATTTATTTATTATTACCAGGTGACGTGACATTTCAAATTTTTTTCAGGTGGTGCAGTATCATATGGTGGGCTTATGGCTATTTCAAGAGAGTTGGTACCAAAGATGTATATTCCTATGATTTCACTAGGTACATGGAATATTCCTGTACTGCAATCAAGCAAATATTCAAGACCACATTGCATAATATAACTAATTGGGGTGTCGAGGTCAAGGCGAGAATTTGTGAGATACCAAGACAAGACACATTTTTGCTAGTCCAAGATGCTTTAATTTTCACCAATTTCCTTGTTTTTACAATTCAAGGCTAGACTCAAGATAGCTTTTTGCAAATAAAACAAGACTTTGAGAGATGCAAAATTTGACTATTAAATTTTCTGGAGACTTTTACTTTTTTGGTGGTTCAGTGACATCTTTGGGGTATCGTGAGATTTAAACTTTACTGTTTTATCCCTAAATGCCTGGGAGACAGACTGTTTTACAATTATTTGTCCTGTAAATTAGCTTATACTGCTATGATATTTTGTCTTTAGGTTGTGCTTCGTGTTGTGGCTGGATGGTTTCTGTTTGGATCGCAAAAACTTGTAGACTAAACCAACTTCAGAGTCTTCATACCAGTAATCTGTCAAGTAAATATTAAATTTAAAAATTCCATCAAATTCTGTCTTTTGTCCTAAAGACTAGGCAATTAAGGGGCAACGTGTAGAAAAAAGTGGGCTATGTGTCAGTGGTGGGTGTGGTACTGAGGGGTGGAAGAGGGGGTGACTCCCATAAGTTTAGGCAAGGAAAATTATCAGAATTTTTTGTTTTTACCCATGAAAGGTATACATGCAATTGCCCAAAAAAGGTGTAACGGCATTCAAGATTCCAAACTTCCGCTGATGTACCGTTAATTGATCTACCTTTTTATAGGTAATCCAATTTCAGATGGAAAAAGAACTCTTCAATATCATCAGAGAAATGATCAACAGAGAAATGATCCCCTTCGAGTGTCTAATAAATTTGGTGATGAAGCTTTCTATAAAGAGGAGCAATAACACCACGTAAAAGTGTACATAAAATATATTTATGAACCAATGTTTTTATTTATATGAGTTTGAAATTTGAAATAAAAAGACTGTGCATGGGCATAATGGTAATTAAAGCACATTTTATACAATTGTGCTAAGTACTCAGCATAGTTGAATCACAGTATATAACACAGAGATTTGAATGTCTCATATCCATTACTATGCCTTGTGATTTTCACAGTTGTATGAAATCAGTGGAGTTGGTACCGGGAGGGGGGGGGGGGACTCCTATATATAAGAGGATGGGGATGCTTGTCAGAAATTTTGAAAATGACCCCTAAAAGGTACCTGAGTGAGAGTGGCAACAATTGATTTCTACCCCTAAAAGGTACCAATTCAAAGACAATAATAAAGAATTACAGTACGACAAGTATCCCTGTCCATTTACGATCAGAATCACCCCCCTCCCCCCCCGGGAGTTAGTAAATAGTCACAAAAACTGAATATACAGTCTTGAAAATTTTCCATCAAATTTCATGGGTCTCTAGTCTCCTTTACAGACATTCTTTGGGTTGTCACGCAATGCTAAGGGGAGCTAAGTATTGCGTGACAACCCAAGCACATCTGTGATGGAGGCTAAAGGGTCTCATATTTTGGGAGAATTCTGGCAAGAAAATGCCTTTTGTTATGTTGACCATTTGTTGCCCCCTAAAATTTGCCTTATTTTGTCTGACCATAAATTGTATTAGGTTTGTAATTTTTCAATAATTTGAAATGTAAATACATAAAAAATATATTGTAGTTCAAATAAAGTTAAGTTTTCCAAACCAATTGCAACCTGGAAGGGACTTTTGTTTTGGCAGCTTGTCATCGCATCTGTACCACAGGAAACCCAATGCAATGGAAGGGAGTAAATCGTTGATATCCCAGAGTTCCTTGTGCAACGAGGAACGCCTTGCATGAACTGCTAAAAGAGTGAACGTTTATAGAAGAAGTGAGTTTCAGTGTTGTTTTATACTGTTTCATCTATTTATGAACAACACCAGCAAATGTCTGGGAATATTGAACTCTTAGCAACCCTAGAAGGTAAGTTTATGGTTTCATTTTTGGAAAAAATAGTCAAAAGTCCTGCAAAATTGTTTTGTGCCAAGCACTTTACCGAAGCTGAACTCCAAACTGAATTCTTTCAATTTAGCTACTATCTTTTTTTATTGTACGATGACTTAGGACATGAAGATAGGGTTTGGTGTGTTGCTTGGAATCCATCAGGAACTGTAATTGCAAGCTGTAGTGGTGATAAAACAATATCCTTTTATATTACGTAATAATTTATCTTACTATTTTAAAATAATTGTGCAAACTTTGTCATAATTTTCATTTGTGCGCTAATAAAAGATGTTGGCTGGATAGTGATTAAAACAAAAAATGATTGCATATTGTCTTGTCTTAAAACCGTTTTTATTCATAATTTTACTGTATGCCAAACATATTTTTCATTTTGATAAATTAAGTATACTATATTCAAGAGATGCATGTAAATTTCTTTAATTTTTATCACATTCGTATCTGGGGCAAAGAGGGAGATAAATGGATTTGTAAGACAATATTAGAAGATGGTCATCAAAGAACTATACGATCAAGTAAGTTGGATGCTTAGAATCTTCCATGCCATTTGAAACAAAAATGACATAGAAATTGGATGTGATTTTTTGTTTTTCAAATTTAGTTGCTTGGGCACCCTGTGGTACATATTTAGCATCTGCAAGTTTTGATGCAACAACTTGTATATGGGACAAAAAAAGTGGAGGTACGTATCGTACAATAAAATATGTTTGCTCTATACTGTAAAGTTTCATTAAATTGTCTATATGATTGTGTAGTATATAGTTCATGTACAGTATGCAGTCTTTCCTAACAGTCTGTTGTCAAAGGCCTTTAATTGTGGATAGTGTGACAGTGGAGTAGCATAGTAGTAGTTGTTGTTTAGTGTTCATATATGCCACCAGGATTGACTCTATAGCCAGAAATCCCCTTTTTGCTTATTTAAATGCTTAATGTATCCACTCAGATAGACTTTCTCAAAGTTGTCAGGCCCGCTTTTTAATTTTTGACTTTTGCGGGACTGGCAAAAAAAAAGATAAAAAAGAAAAACTTGAAGAATAATGGTTGAAATAAAGACTAAATAAGAGAGGATGACTTGTGGCAAGTCTAGTACTCAGAGGAAAGTACACAATTAATATAATTGTACATATATATACACATATAAACATGCTATATGTATGCATCTGTGTGAAGTGAATTAAGCAAAGCTTACCAAATAATAAAATGAAAAATAGATTTCTTATTTTAGTTTTTTTGTCAGAGTCATATACAATATATTTTTGCACAATTCTAAATAATTCATGTAGAATTATCCATATCTATAATTGGTGTCTAAGTTGTGTTTGAATAATATTATAGTAGACCTAAGTATGTATTAATTGTTATGATAACACTGAATTAATCTTGTAAAATATTATTGTAGAATTTGAATGCAATGCAACACTAGAAGGCCATGAAAATGAAGTAAAAAGTATTGATTGGTCAAAGTCTGGGTCGTTATTAGCAACATGTGGCAGAGATAAGAGTGTATGGATATGGGATGGTGAGTGTTACAATGTCATGTCATACAATCCAAACTGTCATATGATTGTACCATTGATATATATATTAACCTTATGTACACATATCATATTAAGTCTTGTGTAAGATCTATAAAATAGTAAAGATAAGTTCAATTCTGGACAGATACTTGTAGTGATTCTGTGATATCCCAGGTTGAGCATCTTATCAAGATCTTGCCAAGATCATAGCAAGATCTTGTCAAAAGTGTGCCAAGATCTGTCCAAGATTATCTTGCGAATATCATGGCAAGAACTTGGAAGATCTTGCCATGATCTTGGCAAGATCATGGCACATAATCTTGGTAAGATCTTGTCATAATCTTGCCAAGGACTTGCCATGATCTTGGCAAGATCTTAGAAGATTGTTTTGTCAAGATCTTGCAAAGATCTTTGCAAGGTCTAAATATATTATACAAGTAAGAACCATTATCATTAGTGTAAAAGTTAGCACTGCACCATTACTGCAATTTTCAAAATCATGCAAACTCAGACATCTAAACACTCATTCAGAGGCGGATCCAGGGGGGCGTCCATAGTTGCACCGGATATCCCCTGGTGCCGTACGAGATGACATCATCAGATTCCATTATGAGGCCATCTTGGATGTGACGTCATCTCTCAAGAGGCCTATTTGGGATACCCACTTTGCAAAATCCTGGATCCGCCCCTGTCATTCATTCCAAGTGGTTTTTACCAAATCAGCTTCTGTTAATCAAAATTAAAACAAAAATACGAAGATCTTAGTTACTAATACTTCTAAAATTATAATTAGCTGTTACAGATCGTCAAAAGATCATATTAAGTCATTTAACAGGTTTTTAGGGATCTTTATGAGCATTTTTGGCTGTTTGTTTGAAGTAGGAGGAAGTGAAAAACGAAATTCCAATGGACTGTTTGAAGGTCAGAGTTTGCATAATTATGAAAATTGCTGCAGTAATTGACTTTGCTTGTTTGTTGTGTCTAAAGTTTTAGAGGATGACGAGTATGAATGTGCTAGTGTTATACATAGCCATACGCAGGATGTAAAGAGGGCCGTATGGCATCCTACAGAGGAGGTCAGTTTTGATTCATTTTGATATTACCAAAATTGAAGGGTCCTCTGTGAAAATGACCTAAGTGACTTTTTGATGTCCTGATATTAATTTTTCAGCATAGGAAAGTTAATTATATCATCTTATGCCATTGTCAATGGAAAAGAAAAGATATCATAAAAAATCACTTAGGCCATTTTCATGTGGAACCCTTCAAATATTCCATAAATATGCCTGGCCCTGAGTTTATACATGTATATATTCATTCAATCACTTTTTAATAGGCTTTAATTTTCATGGGACTTAGCTTGTCACACAAGGGGACATGAAGCAGAGACAAGTTTCTCTTGTTTACTAATCTAGGGTCCTGTTCAGGATAAGGTTACAATTTCCTACACACAAGGAGTCATTTTTAATATAAACTTATTTTTTCAACAGTCTTTTTAGTGGGAACATGTCCCACAAACAGTACATGTGATATTAATATAAAATTGTTCCCACTTCATGCCCATAAAATCTTATCCAGATAATTAAAAATTCATAATTGGAATTGGTGACAGATTTTTGTCCCTGCAGCACAATTTTCAAATGAAAAGGTGAGCACTGCACCTTTTTAAATATGTCAACTTTAGGCAAGTGTCCATGATGTCCATACAGCATGTCCTCAAGTGTGCATGCATGCCTTTGAAATTTGCTTTTGAAAATGAACTTGGCCTATTTCAAAGGGGAACCAGTCTTATTTCCATTATTCTTTTTCTCTATAGATCTTGGCATCTTGTGGATATGATGATAACATTAAACTTTATAAAGATGATGATGATGATTGGTAAGATCATTATAATTTCATTTCTTTTATCATCTCTACCCATTCAACAGGATAGCCAGAATAATTATAAAATTAACTGGACAGATACACATGATAACAATTTATTGAGTGGTATTGAACTCTGCAGACACCAATGTTTGTCCGAGTATCCTTGTAACTATGGATTGTCATGATTGAAGTATAAAATATTAAATAAATGTTATGTTTGTTAGGACGTGTTTTGATACTCTAGAAGGGCATGAGTCAACTGTTTGGTCTATCAGCTTTGATGCTACAGGAAAAAGAATAGGTAAATGTTCAGTCATTGAAGATATTTAAGGATGATATTTAATATTCATGCTGTTTCACCCATAGGTGATCTGCCAGGGGTTAGACAGTCTGCATCAGTGCTTGTATGATTCTTTAACATTATTACACTGAGCTACTCAAACTAGATAGAAGTCAAAACAAGGAACTAAAAACAACAGAATGACAGGAGTCCAATAGTGAACTTCTTACTTACCACCATTTTAGTATACAATCATAATCATTCAATACATCAGACAATTAGGTCTTGATTGGGAATAGGGCGAAAGACTAGATAGTCACACAAATAGGTTAATGAGTTTTTACCATTGATATCAGATAAACTCTGCCTATATATATTTGCATGACTGTCTGAACATTTTGGGGACATTTTGTCACATTGACAGTAGTTTATCACCATATCAGCAGTCACAGGGACTGGTGTAATTATGCAGTCAGTGGTAAAAGTGTGTGCACTAACCAACTACGACATCTTGTTCCTTAATGTTATATTGATTGATGAAAAACATTGTTTGTGTTTAGTGTCATGCAGTGATGATAAAACACTGAGAATATGGCAGTCTTATCCACCAGGCAACCAAGAAGGTACAAAGACTGTGTATGTACACCCATGTGTACATGCCAAATGAATTAATTAAGAATTATATTGAAATAATGACAAACCTGAAGTGCCTAGGTGCATGCCTTAAAAGAGCATAGAATAAAACTCTGATTCAAGTTGGCACGAGCCCAAGAACCAGTGGGATACAGTGTACATGTCCAGAGTTAGAGCTAATTAGAAGGACTAAATATTTATTTTGGTAATGGTTGCATGCATGCAAGCAACACATTTTGGGTTTTGCATCTCATTGCATATTTGTATATTTGTATTAATTCGGTGTACTACAACCTTTCTGTAATGAAATATGTATATCACCACCCATGGGGGTTTTCATTTATTATTGCATTATTGGAGCAAAGAGTGGTTGGAGCCTGGGGGAAGAAGGGGGACCTACAATGTCACTATGTGACTATTTGTTTACCTCATAGGTGTTGCTACCACTGGCAGTGACCCAAAGATGAAATGTGTTTGTGTATTGTCTGGATATCACAACAGAACTATATATGATATTGATTGGTATGAATTTAGTTATAATAACAAATATGTTCCATTTCTTTATGCATCTGTCATCAAGGGTGGATCCAGGATTTTCTTCAGGGAGGGGTGCACACAGGATTATTTTTCAGGGGGTGGAGCAACATTAGAGAAATTGGAAACTATCCAGAGAATAATTATTTTGAAAAGATATAGAGACGAAAAGGGCCCAGAGTTATCTCAGGAAGGGGTGTGCACCCCCTGCACCCCTCCCCTAAATCCACCCCTGGTCTTCTAATAGATGCACAGATGACATCAAACAAAAAGCACACCATAAGAGGAAATCGAGTGGTAGGAATGTTGTTCTCACCATAATATAATTCTGATGTCTTCGGTGCATCTTTTCGAGAACAGACACAAGGAAAAATGCAATCTATTTGTTTTTGATAAAACTTTTCAAAATAATATTTCCATCAATGACAGCATGCATTAGTCTCCTTCACAGCCCTTTTAAGGCTCATCTTGTGCACAAGGCTTTCTTGCCCAGGGGCTCCCCCTTTTGTTCAGGCCTCGCTACTCCCCTGCATTGCATAAACCAGTAGTTCACCACCAGTTTCTTAAAGAATTCCACTTTGTCTTATTTTAGGTCAAAAACTAATGAGATGATTGCTACTGCAGGAGGAGATGATTCCATACGAATCTTTGAGGAGGTATTCTGGCTGTTGGATTTGCTATTCAGCACATTTTCTCTACTTGGTCTATTTAGTATTTTCTAAATGAAGGGATGCTCACAAAAATGACCTAAGTGACTTTTCTGATGATTTTTTTCAGTGGTATGAAATGGTGTCCATAAGCTTTCTTATGCTTAAATATCATTGTCTGGACATCCATCAAAAAGTCACTTAGGTCATTTTCACAGGAAACCCTTCAATTGTTTCCTAAGGACATATGCTCTCACATTTTTGCTTTCCTATATCCCTGTTTTTCTTCTCTTCTTTTCTTCTTTTCTTCTTATTCTTCCTGATAAGGTTTATATCTGTGGTTGAATTTTTTCTCTGCTGTCTCTAGGATCTTGAAAATTCAAAACCAAATCAACCTTCCTTTAAAATGGTTGCTGTACAACAAAAGGTGAGTGTATATATATATTTTTCTAAACATACATTTATTTTTCTTTCATTCTTCCTTTGTTCTATCCATCCATCCGTTTGTCCATCCGTGCATCTGGAATACTATAACAACAACAACAACAACAATTCTTTATTGGCACACAAATTAACAAACAAATTAAACAAATAAATTACAAATTACATTAAATTACTATAAATACTGTATTTGTCATAAGAAACAGTAAAATGACGCCATAAGCACAACATTTAAGCTTAGGACACCTCTGTAATACAGACACTTTTGTCCAGCCTTTCACTGTTCGTACAATGTATTTCAGAGGTTCTATCGTATTAATTCATGGTTGACCTAGTTTCTAATGCAATGTTTAACTGATTTAGGCACATAAACAAGATGTGAACTGCATACGATGGCATCCACAGGAACCCCAGATGTTTGCTTCCTGCTCTGATGACTGTACGGTCAAGATATGGAGACTTATACCTGACGACCAATAAATGCATGTAACATATTTTTAGTTTCTAGGTAAAAAGGTGTCTGTATTAGATGTCCGTTGACTGGGTGTCCACCCAGGATAAATTAGGTGTCTTTATTGAATAGGTGTCCACTCAGTATTAACTATTGAATGAGTATTCACCCAGTATTAATTGGGTGTTGACATTGAATGGGTTTCCAGCTAGTGTTAATTGGGTGTCTATATTTAATGGGTGTCCACCCAGTATTAACTATTGAATGGGTATTCACCCAGTATTAATTGGGTGTTGACATTGAATGGGTGTCCACCTTGTATTAATTGGGTGTCTATATTGAATGAATGTCCACCCATTATTAACTATTGAAAGGGTATTCACCCAGTATAAATTGGGTGTCGACATTGAATGGTTGTCCACCCAGTATTAATTGGGTGTCTATATTGAATGGTGTCTACTTAGTATTTACTGGGTGTCTAAATTGGTAGGTGTCCATAAGGTGGCCCGTCAGTATTTCGTTTTTATTAAGCAGTTCTCAGTATTAAAAGGACTGTAAAACCACCCTGTAGCACTCGCCAAGTTACTTTTATTTCGATGAAATTATTATTATGTCAATTTGGATGTGTCGTGCAGTTAATATGCAAGCTTTACCGTGTTGTAGTGGTGTGTTTAGCTACCTCTATTGCCGGCGATACACGCTGCAATTTTTCTCCTGCTTGCAATGCAATTTTAGGCCGATTTTGAATTTTTTAGGGATTGCAAATTTTTAGTTTGTTTGTGGGGCATAATTTATTTCATTGTGAATTCTGAGAGTGAGCTGATTGGTTGTTTGCAAGGGAGCCATGAATACAAATTTTTATCACTCCTGACTGACCTGACTGACCTGACTGCAATTTCAAGATATTTAAGGGAACTATAATTAAGCTATACTTCTTTTTTATGGTTTGTTTGTTTGTTGTTTTCGTTCTTTATTTCTTTTACACGTTCTTTCTTTCCCTTTTTCTTTAATTCTTATCTTTTCTAGTGATGAAACTTAAAATTTCGAAGGTACATTCGTTCTTTCTTTCTTTCCTTTTTTCTTTGCTTATCGTTTCTATTGACGAAACTTGAAATACGGGATACAAATGTCCCGCCTGGTTATCTTGGTCTTCCTGTGGTCTGCATAACCTAATTAAATTACAAGTTTATTGGGGCTGATAGAAAACAGTTGATTAAAAAGATCTCGGAATTCACACCGATTAATCACATGAAATCCCTCATTTCAACACTTTTAAATTCCTAATTTGTTTCTTGTACCTTTGCTATTCCGGAAACCAGTCAGTCAATTTTACGATCACATATATTCAAGATGTTATCTTGGGTCACCATTGTGTCGCACTGAGAAATACGTGCGAAATGTACTTTTAAAATTCCAAACTTGTTTTTGTACCTTTATTAGGACTGTAGTGGAATACGGTCAATCAAAACTAATTTCACAATATCGCATCCATTTTAGATGTTATCTTAGGGTCAATGATGCTGCACACAGAGAAATGCGTCCGTTGTTTTGAGAAGCATTAAGTAAATAAGCGGCAAATGTTTGGCTTATCTGTGCGATAAAGAAGCAAAGCTTTATCAGTTATGTGTTGTTCTTATTTTAATATCATTTGCTTTGCGCGAAATGGGTTTGTCAGATGACATCCACATGTTCGGCAACATAATTACCCTAACCCTACCCCCGGTTGAGACAGGCCCCGGCCTTCCCCTGCAAGTTATTCATACTACCATGTTTGTCCGATCTCTGCGCTCTCTAATTGTATACCATCTAATAACACGACTTACGATCAAACTCTGCGATTAACTGAGGTTATTCAGTACAACCAACTTCACCCTACCCGGCTGTGGAGAAACGGGAATATCTTCTTTAGTCAAATGGATAAAATCCTTTGGGACATAAAGGACTCAACCCTACCCATGTGGGGAACGTTTTCTGGCCTTTCGATCTGTTTGTTCACTGGTTTTCTAAAACGTCTTTTGTTTCAGTGATAGTTTACCAAATCCTTCAATCCCTTGGAAAGATTTTCAATTTTTAACTCCTTAATTTAGAGTTTGACCATAAGCCCCATTTATTTGGAAAAACGAATATTATACGCTTTAAACAATTTTTCATTACAAAATGTAGCCTTTAAATTATTCCTTTTTGTTCTTTACATATACAATGAAAAAAACAAATCATTATTTGGCCAAAAGAAAAAAAGGTAAATCAAAGCATCATTTGTGTGAAAAGAAAAAAGTGAACTTTGAAACAAAAGCAACATTTTGGCAAAAAGGAAAAATAATGATTTTTAAATTAAATTAAAATCATCTCTTTCCCTTCGGGAGCAGGTTTTATTCAGTAAATCGCTATTTTATTTCTTTCCACCGGTTATCAAAAATTGGGCGACGTTTTTGTTAAATACGTTTCCACAAAAAGACGAGTTTTTAAAAATCCTTTCACTGTAAATTAGTCGAACGGGCTGATTATTGCGTGTCGAGTTATCGTGTACCATATTGTACTTGATCTTCTCTCAGAGGAAACCTTACATGAGATAAAGATAGAAACCCTACCAACTCTCATCCCCTCCCCCAAGTCAACAACTGATAAGCACTTCCACTTTTGGTGCCTCTTGGTTGCTTTACTTCTTTCAAATCAAACAAAATTGGAATATTTCTTTTGAAATTGAACAATGGTTGGGGAAATGACGGTTTTATTAAACTTAAACCGTGAAATAGTACACTAATATTATATTGTACACTTATAAACATACAATCTATTTGAGTGGTTTGAAAGTTAAAGAAATGTTAGAAAGTAAAAGAAAGTTGATTAGCTGGTAAAGAACAAAAGAAAACGAGTTTAGGGTCTGCTACACAAACTATTAGTTTTCACAGGCACAGAAATAAAAATCACTCTACACGTAAATTAGTAGTAGACTAACAAACTACAATACTTTAGTATTACTTTATTTCAGTTCTTTTGGCCTATTCGTTGGCTGTCATTAACCCATGAAACTGCAAAGTGTACAAGTTAAACGGTGTAATAGTTAAATACAACAGAAAACAAAGAATTTGAGTGAAGGAGAGTGAGCGAAAAACGTCCGTAATATTTCACGCCAGTTCAGTAGAGTGATTTCAATAAACCTGGGCACTATTAAGCAGATAAAAATTATTAGATGGTAAATGTTTTGTCTTCTTTTGTTCCTTTCCATCTAGTAAACACTTACAGCTAATAAGTATTGCCCAGGTTTATTGAACTCACTCTAGTTTCCTCAGTTTGGTATCCATTTTACAATAACATTTAACTATTAAGTTTTGTTTGTGTAAAAATCAATCTAAAACTATGAACCAATATTTAATGCTAATAAATACAAGTAATGTTTCTAAGTATTGTTTTGATTAAGTGAGAATGATTTTACTTAACCAAAGAGACAAAAACTAATAATTAGTGTATAATAGTCAAATGTATATACTAGCAGGAAACAAATGGAAGAAGGGCCAGTGACTTTGTGTACTAATGAGTCTAGTGAAAATTGAGAGCGACGTCCACAGAGGAACTTCGATGTAAATTATTTTTATTGTCTGCGGTTTGATGTCACTAACACCAAACTGACAATTTGCTTTTGTTAGTTATTTTTCGCCAATTGTTCACAAGTTTCTGAGTTTGTACTTGAAGAAAAAAAATTCAACATTTCATGTTTTTTCATGATATTTGCGGTGGCGGCAAAAGCACTCATGTAAGATTTTTCACCAGATTATGTTCAGTTTATTCCACTAAAAAGAGAGACAATTTTGTGTTCCTTATTTAACCTGAGGCTAGAAGATTCATCCTAAATTCGCTGTATTGTGAACTGGTCATTATCCAACAGCTAGCCATCTAACTTTTAAATAGACAGCCTTTTAGATCATTTCAATATAAATGCTGAAATAAGTGTACAAGCAATTAGACTCACAAACCAGGTGAATTGGCTGCTTTGATATCAAACTGTGCCCGAGATGACAGGGTTTTGAAAGCTCAATTGCTAGACTAAATGGCTTTAGATATTACTCTTATTGACATCTTTAGAATACTCGCATTTTACTAGCAGAAAAATACTTTAATTTTGTTGCTTTTCATTGACTTTAAGTTGTAAATGTAAATCGGGCAAGGCTTTCGTACAAGTGCTCCCAGGATTTTTGGCCAGTTTGTGGCCGAAAAACGTTCAGTATTGCAAACTGTTTCTGAAACTGCTCACTTTGCTAAAATATGTCAGTTTAATCTTTGGTCAATTTGACTTTCGCACTAAAAAGCATAATATATATCTTGTGAGCATGGTAAACCTCGCGCCCACAAGATATATATATAAGTGCAACGGTTCATCTCGGCCTTTCTGTACAACATTTATGTCGCTAGATCGCGGATTTCAGTGAATAAAGTATGAAAAAAGAAACTTGTTTCTCTATATATTTTCATCAACTGATCATGATGTGAAAACCTTATAGATCATCGTTTTTGAGGGATAAACTTTTCTACTTCATTACTGACTAACCTTTAACTGGAGCAATATTTTGGATAGCTTAATAAATTGAAAATTAAGCCTTTCAATTATGATAAAATCAATCCGCTCTTTTGCTTTTTAAGTTCTTAAACTTAGTGATTTCACAGCCCTTTAACTTAATCCACCTCTTATTAAAGGAAAACGTTATTTTGAAAATCACAGATTACTTTGTTTTCATATAGATTTCAGTCACTGAATCAGAGCAATTGAAATAATTCCAGTACGGATCGATACTGATTGATTGTCAGTAATCAGACTGATAAACTCAGTACTGTTACAGTCTCTGAGTCAAACTACCGATTCTCAGCAGATTACAGAAGATCTTCTTAATCTTTCTTCAGCAAAAAGTCAATACTAAAGTTCTTTCCAAGTTTGGTATTTTGGGTCGAGCTGCTTGAGGTTGCAGCACTGTATTGCGTGTTAGAGATGATACCTTTGTGTTCGACGTCCACTCTCATATGATAACTTTCTTCTGCTTTCGCCAGCTCCAATTGTTCATGTAAAAGTCTCTGAGTCGAAGATGGATTCTCTTCTCTCTCTTTCAGACTATCTTCACGCTGTTGGCCAGCATTCGATGTAGTTCTGACCTCTTCATTTTTTTCTCGAGTTGCGTTTTCCTGTTTGGGAATGTCACTACTGTTGGTAATTGTGCTTTCGGAGTTGCCGTCTTCTTCCTTATCAACTTTCTTTAGCCTTCTTCGCCTCCAATACTTGCCATCTTCAAACATCCCCTCATAAGAAGGATCTAATGTCCAGTAACATCCTTTCCCCGGATCGGCTTTATCACGGTGAACTTTCACGAAGCATCGATTGAGCGATAAATTATGTCGAATGCTATTCTGCCATCCTCGACGATTTTGCCAGGTATAGTACGGGAAGTTTGAGGTTATAAATTGGTAGATTCCATGAAGTGTAATCTTCCTGTCTGGTGCCTGCTTTATGGCCATGGAAATCAGAGCAACGTAAGAGAATGGAGGTTTCTGAGGCGATAAGTAGTAGGATTTGTAGAAATATTGCCCTCCACTGCAATTAGGGTAAAGACTACAGCAGCCGGAGTGGTACACTGGCTGACGAACTGTATAAGGGTACTGCTCAGCCCTTGCGTAGCTTGGCCACGGATACATAGCTGTATAGCGTGGCTGTAAAGCAGAACTTAACCACGACATGTTCATAAACGACCTACAAACTATCGATAAGAGCAGTAATAAGGAATAGGTTATGGGCGGGGCCAATTCGCCACCCAAGCAGAGGGTGTAATTACTTTGAAGAGTAGACTTTGTTTACTGTAAGCATCGAGTGATTAGGCCACACATCATTTGAGCACGTTAAGAAGCGAAATGTGATCTCGCGACGGGATAGTGTGTTTATAGACGATTTCTTATCGATAAGGACTGTCATCTCAAACTAATTATTTTTCAATAAGTGACTCTAACTTTCCTGCCGTAGGCATATATTAGTGTAGCTATTATAACCCGTTAGCGCGAAATTGCAGAGGAGGGTTTTCTTCCTATTAGTAGAATCAGAAAGCATTCAAATTAAACCTTTTGTAGATTTTTTTGCCTCGTAGTAGTAGGAAATTGGGCTTCCCGTGATACTTTCAATATATGTTGGTCTGCTGGACTTGATATCTCTATCTAACAGGCGTGTGTTCCTTATAATAACAAAGATCTTTCTCCTTTGACTTTTGTCTCGCTTTTTGTTGATTTTAGTTTGACAACAATTACAAACTATAAAACGAAAACAAAGCACTTTATAGAAGGGTAAATTTAAGTTGTTTTTAACGTGTTGTTTTCTTTTAATGTTGACTTTAAAGTTACCACAACTACAAACTATTAAATCAATCAAAATATAAAAAGGAAGCTAGCGAGGATACGCCGAGTTGTACGTATTATGACAATGTAATGAAACGTAAAAAGAAAGTTTGAGTGTATTCATTGTCGGAATAAGAGTAATAAGATCATGACACGAGAAAATAATAACTGAAATATAGTATGTTATGCTGGAATTGTAGCTACAAAAATTGCTCTGAGAGAAGGCAGTTTATGTCTTCAAAAGCTGCACGTATTCAATTAAATTTTCATGTCGCTTTTTATTGCTAAAAACTAAAATGGAATTTTGTCAATTGGTTGGAACAATTCAGAAATAGTGACTAGTTTTCCCAAAATACAGCCACGAATCTGTTTCAGTTGCCGTTTACAACGACAGATTGAAATGAAAGTGTAACAATGAGCTTTAGCTGTAATTGTAAAATACCCCAAAGAATGCTGTCACGACTGAAACAATTCAATAATGCTTACTTTGTCGTGTGATAAGGAAACTCTCCTTCAAAAGACGCCAGAGTTTGTTTATCTTGTTTTCTATTGCAAGCTATAAGCTGCAAGCTTGATAAGGTGATTTTTTTACCAGTTTAAAATGTCAAAGTTCTGATGCGGCTTTCAATAACAAAAACACTCTAAGTAGCGGCTACAAAAAGGCTTTCTTGATATCTATCAAATGCAAACATGATATAAAAGCCTTTATTTCGCGAAATATTTTGTGAATATTAGCTTTTTTAGGAGGCTGTTCGAGTAATATAGAGCACAAAATAAGAGAGACTTCTCTTTAGGTGAAGCCTTTTCACTGAACAAATTTATGTGTAACATTTTTGCACTAAAAGCTGGCGTGGTGTAAGAAATAATGGCAACTGTTTTTGTGAAGCCCTTTCAAAATCCTGCAGCGTGTTGCCGCATCATTGTTACTCTAGAAAACGCAAACAAGTGTAAGATAACTTAAAGAACTTAAAACTTTGTCGATCGAAGGCGTATTTTTTGTTTGTCTTCCAGATTAAGACAGAATTAGTACTCTAACTAATAGAAATTAGTGTAGTTTGAATTGCTCATTTTAGTTCGCGAGGAACCAGTGGAACGGGAAGGACAGGGAAAAAAACACTGTATTGAAACTGATGGCGTACTTTTGTTTTTCAAAATCAGTTCCTTTTTCAGTTAAATTTACGGCTAGTAAATCTCCTTATTATAGTTTGTGACTTTCTTTTGGCGACTTGACTTCATAAAGGAATTCATTTCAAAGAAAACATGTTTTCAATCAACAAGAACACTAGCAGTTTCACCTGTACATGTACGCCATATTTGTTAGTTTTTCGTCTTGTTCAATTTTCTCAACCCTTTATTCTTTAATCACAATTACCTACACGAACACAAAAGTACAAAAGTATAATCCCTTATCATCATATTTGTTCCAGTAATTTTACAACCAATAATGAACGGTGTACAGAAAGCGACCTTCCCTGCTGGGATTGGCTCGCCAATTACACTCGTTAGTAGGCATTATGACTTCAATGATATCACCGGAGAAGCTAAATCCATCTTAGACTGATTAAATCGCTGTTAGATAAGTCATGCCGTTAAAGATAGCTATTATTACAAGCTAGGAAATTGAAAATCACTCGGAGTTTTGATTAACGAGAACACGAATCTGTTTATTTTATCAAAACGGATTGGCCGTTTTTGTCTTCATCTTTTCAAATAATCAACAGAACAAACCTGACTTTGTTTCTGTTGATGTTTTGTTAGCTTTTCTGTTGTAAAGCAAAACTTAAATTCATTGTTTTGTAGCTTTTCCCTCAAGGTCTGTTTGAAATGTTTACATCCAACTTTTTGGTTGTTTTCAATAAATAGCGCGGTGTAGTAATTTATTAGAGTAAAAAGGCTTCATAAACCGATTCGTTGATAAAGAACTGTAAAGAAACATTGTACGCTATAAGAAATAGTACTGTTTTATTTTATAGCTGTCTATAAGAAAAACATCTGTTATAGAAAGAAAGAAAGCAAAAAAATTAAAAAAGAAAGGAAAAAAAGTAATAAAACCATCTACTGTAAATTAAAACAAAAAGGTTCCAGTCGTTAAATAAATTTGTCTTAATGTTAACTTTAAATCCCCGAGGCCAAACCGTAAGAGAACTTATCTTAAGGCTATAAATTACACATATACTTTGATTGACTTTTTATTAAAGGAAAAAAGGATCAGGCGCGACGCTCCGTTTGGCCAATTGTCGCCATTAGTTTGATCAGTTTCACTAACCAATCAGCAAGTTCAAGTAATAGGTGTTGTTTTCCGTTTGTATGAACTTTCGTCGCTTTGTTTTCCCCGACGGTAATTGATATACAAACGGCAAGGTTAATTTAAAATTTGTACAATTATGCATTCAAAGGGTTGCTTTTGATGGTCTTTTACTTCCCTTTACATTGCTTCAGTCTTTCTTCCTATTATCTCTCTCTAAATTCTAGCTTCTTTTACTTGTTTTCTTTACTTATTTTATTTCTTTCATTGATTTATTTTCCTTCCTTCCTTCCTTCCTTCCTTTCCTTCATTCTTTGTTTCTTTTTCCTTTGTTTGTTTGTTTGTTTGTTTGTTTGTTTGTTTGTTTCTCTCTTTATCTCTTTCTTTCTTTCTTTCTCTCTTTCTTTCATTCTACCTTTCTTTCTATTAATTCGTTCTTAATTCATTATCCTTCCTCACACGTCAGCTTGCTTAACTACTGCCTTGTTCCTTTCTTGCACCATTCAGCCATTATTTTCCATTCTTTCCAATTTTGTTTCTCTTTCAACTGAACTTTTATCTCACCTAACCGGATATTTCAGAAATTCTTTGTCTATAAATATTATTTTCACTTGAGGTAAATTAAAGAACACGACTTTAATAATGGTATGTGTTTCATAATTACATACATGCTAAGTTCTCGTTTTAAAGATCTTTATTAATTGATTATTTTGTCTGTTTCGATGACTGCTTTAAATCAACTCACAGTTTCCTGTATCGTACAGGTGCCGATATCACGTTGATTGGATATTTGTTTTCAGTTAGAGAAAATCGTGACTCCATAAAGTCGGCAAGGATATTTTTACAAAATAATTATACTGTTTATTCTAAACGGATCTGAGCTAAACATTTTTTTGCCTCTAGCTAGTTTCCGAGCTTAGTGTTTTTTGATTGACTGCTATTACTTCTATTCGCTTCTTTGTTATCATTTCTTTCTTTCTATATTCATTCATTCATGCATTCATCCATCCATCCATACATACATTCATTTATTCATTCATTCATTCATCCATCCATTCATTCATTCATTCATTCATTCATTCATTCATTCATTCATTCATTCATTCATTCATTCATTCATTCATTCATTCATTCATTCATTCATTCATTCATTCTTTCAAACACTCATTCATTTATTCATTTGTTCCTTCGTTCCTTCATTTCGTTACATAGAAACCATGAGTCGTAACATATAGCAGAAATATATATTTTGCAACTCTTTAAATTTGACATGATCAGCAAAATAGCCTTAATCTTTGAAAGCTTTGCCCTACAACCTAGTTCCCAGGCCCTTTTCCCTTTGCTTAGGGGTTGCTTTGCCCTAGTGCTTGATAGTCATCCATCACAACTGAACAACAAATCGAGAGAACTAAAAAGATTTTGTGAATTTTGTTTGTTACTATAGCAACTGCGTACGGAACATTTGCGCCAGGAACTTGTTGTCAGGTACGTACCGGAGGATTGGGGAAGGGAGGGAGGGGGGGGGGGAATGCTGCAGTGTTGTTAAGATGCTTGTAGTCGCAAACATCAGACTCGTTTACAACTACGAGCCGCTCAAACCGTTTTGAAAAAAACCTAGAGTCATAAACGTTTCCCGGACGCGATCGGCAAAACAAAATTCCCAATACCCTTCAAGTTTGCACGTACACAATGTCTGTCAATCTAGCGCTGGCAGTTTCACACGTGAAGGAATACAGTGTTTTTAAAATACAGTGTTTTTATTAGTTAAAACTAATAAATGTGCACTTAAATGATACTGAACTAGTAATAGATTTACTTTTTCTGCATTATTATAATATTTGACATAAATACTTCTCGTCTTTAAATAATAACGTATGAGAATGAAAAATGTTTATGGCGAGCTCTGATTGGCTAAGAGAAACTGAACCTTGGTCAGCGGTCGACACTCTCGTAGAAAGGCTGTTTTTGCTTAAGAATTATTATAAAAATGTCTTCTGTTCCATCTAACTGAAGCCAGAAAATACAACGACGCTTGTAGGGGAGCTACTGCATTATTAATCGAGATTAGACTTTCAAGTCAGCTACATTTACATCCGATAACTACGGTTTTATTTTGATAGCGAACTCTTATTTCTGTACACGAAGGACTTTTTCCATTTTTCCTTTTACAGACGTCTGCTGTCACCACTTTTTTACAAGTCACTACCATTATTCCTTTGAGTCCAACAGATGCTTTATCGACACAGTTATGGTTCTGCACGCATGCTTGGGCTGTGACGTGCTCCATTTGAAACAATAATATAGCAGACAGAAGTACAAATTGTAAAATCTGTAGGATAGAATAGAAAATGAGAAATAAGAAAATGCAGATAAGTGGGCAACAGGATAAGGCGGACACAGGATGGATAGATGGATGGATAGATAAAGAAATAAATAAATGAATGGGTGGATGGATGGATGGATGAATTGAAGCTCCCGACAAATATGGATAAATTATTGGATTGATAGATAATTGAATAATGAATGAAAAACGAAGGAATTGACATGGGACCTTTGACAGTCACGGAATAATGGATGGATAAATAAATGAGCAAATGAATAAGAATGATATTAAACGACTATATATGAATAATTGGAAATGAGCAAACAGATATGAATGAATGAATAAATACTTGTAGTTCGCAATATTTGTAACGTAATATTTGTAACGCTCATGGATGAATGGGATGATGACGGACGGACGGATGAATGAATGAATGAATGAAGTTTTTTTATTAAGATGCAGTCGCTAGACACTCACGGCCACTACATCCAATTTTACTTATTTCTCTACATACAATATGTATAATGTAACACTCGACTCGCATCTGATTTTAATGAGTAGGAAAATGCTTGAAAAACCCACGCAGCAGATAAAAAAAGATTAACTCAGCGAATAAAACTAATTGTCGTGTCAAAAATCATCGGTCAAAAATCGATCGTCCAAATCAGTTCTTGTAATCAATTAAATTTCCGGTTTTACTTTCCGATTCGATCCAATGCGAATCATTGCAAATAGTTTCTGTAGCAAGTTAACTGACTTAACATTACTAAGAAAGATAGTGTGAGCATTGAGAAACAAACAAGGAAAGACTGACACTCATACAAAACAATCAAAGATACAACTTACCAAGCATTTGGCCATAGTTTTCCTTAAGTGGTTTTCAAACATTTTCTGGATAATAATTTCTCACCGTTAGAATGTTGTCACCCGTATAGTAGCAACTCTTGTGCACTGTCTGCTGTCTGGTGATTGTCCGGTATTTATATACAATTAAGTTAAGGGTTTTAGTCAGCAAGATTTTTCAGGAAAAAATTCCCGTTATGTCCGATCGCGGAAAATAGAGCGAGCGTATTTGCTGAAGGAACTCAGCTTCGTCGGATGGTAATGGATATTTCGGGAGGTCTTTTCTTATTGCGTCGAGGAAATTACAACCCTGCAAAACAATCCAAAACTTAAATTGTACTGGAAATTCTGTAACTCATAGTAAGGGAATTATTTCTTAACGGAGTTTTATGACTCAAGCATGTTTCTTAACGGAATTTTATGACTCATAGCACACTAAATGTATTTTTTACATTTCAAGAGTAATTAAGGTAAAAGGTAAAGGTAAAGCACTATATTTAACGTCGGAAGTTAATTCCTGATCAGCTAGAAGCAAAGCTAGAAGCTGGTTTCCCAGGAAGAAATGTTTCGCTTTCAAACTTGGAAACATGGCAGAATTTGTCGATGTTCTAAAATGTTCATTGACGTTTGGTCACGTGACCATCCACGTAATATAGAAAATGCCAAAAATTCAATGAAAAATTCACTTTGAAATATGTTTCTTCAGTAGTGTGGAAAGCTGTTACCTAAACATTTCAAAACGTCATCCCTCTTTACCTTCAAAAAACATCTCAAAAAATTTCTAGCTGACTCGCAAAATTAAAAACAATTTGCAATCACCTATATCTATAATTTAAGTTGCTATTTCTGAAACTCGATACGTTCTAAATTATCACTGTACAATTTATCATGTATATATTGTTTCTATTTTTCTGCTCTTCACCATATATATATATATAAAATATTTGAGATATAACGCGCGCGCAGATTGGCTGGCTACCATGTTTATATCAGAGGACAGGTACATGGCTCGCTCACAAGACGTCAAAAATATTTTATAAAAGCAATATAAAACGATGGCTTATGTCTCTGTTCTCTGATATAAACACTTTGCAAGATGTAGAGCACTCAAAAAGCAAGAGAAATACTCTGCTACGCCTCGTGTTCCTAAGCTTGCTTTTCTCTTGCTCTACATCTTCCATCGTGTTTATATCACAGTACAGAGACATGCACGCTCCTTTTATTTTCCTTAAATATATATTTTACTTGCAGTAGCCGACTCGAAAGCTCTGGCTACTTTGGCTACTGCGCACTAACTTTGTAAATCCTATATACTTTACCGTTTAATAACTAACTAGTTGTATATATATATATTATTGAATAATTGTGTAAAATTGTAAATATAAGGTTAAGGTTGCTTGGATTTGAGTTTATTACTGTTATCGTCAAAGTGAAACCTGCGACTCAGTGGAAACCCCGCTGGAAACGTGCATTCAGACAGACTTATATCATTCGACCGATGCAAATTGCGATTCCTAAGAAAAAAGGCCTCGAATTTAAAGATCAAATCCATTTTCTTGCAAGTCGTCGCAGAATACGAACCACTGGAAATCGAGCATGATAGTACTGAGTTTGTTGTCCCCCAGGACTTCCTGTTGACTACCGAGGAGGTTTCAACAACGTTAAGTCGACTTAGCAGTAAAAAGTCCTTTGGTCCTGAGCTCGGCAATCCCCATTGTTGTCCTGAAGGAGATGTCTTCACACCTGGCATCACCCTTGGCGCACATCTTTAACTGTGCATTAATTGAGGGTCACATCCCCGCTCAATGGAAACCTGCTGAAGTTTGTCCAATTTGTCCCAAGACATCTCGTGTTCAGCATATGGAGAATTTGTCTGCGCATGCGTGTATTTTTGGTTTAAAAATCTTTTGCATGTTGAATGTGGGAATTTTATTCTGACATGGAACATTTCATTGGCAATCTCATTCTTCGAAATTATGTTCAAGTACCGAAATGCTGATACGTAAGCAGTCTACCTACTGCTAGAGTGTTGTGGATAATTATTTTAATCGAAGACAATGCAGATGGAGAAATATCACGGTCAAACTCAGGCCAAAAGCGGAGAAGGGACCAGAACCTCGTACTTTCGAGTACAATTTTGGGCGCTAAGTTCAAAAATAAGGTAAAGCTGTTAGTAGAAGTCATTACTAACTTGTTAAAGTGTGGATTGAATGTGATAAGGACGTTATAGGCTTCCGCGATCGTCAAATAATTCGCCATGTTTACCTCAATAAAGCACTTTTTGGCTCGAAAATGTCGCATATTCAAACTCGAAATACAAGAACTTGTAGAGCGTGCACCAAAAAAATTATTAAAACATGAGCTTTTTCCATGTTTAATTTTTGTAACTCAAAGCTTTCTCGGACATAAAACGTGGTCCGCGGGTAAGATTGCAAGCAGTTTTGGAAGCGTGGTTTAAAGCACGTATTTACTCAAGTCAACATGCGAATTCCAGCGAGCGATTAATTCTTCAAGAATTGTATACAAAAAATGGCTTGATACGAAATGACCTCTATACCTTCTCTAATATTGAAGTGGGCAATTATTTCCTTGATAGATGTAGCAGATGATAGAATATAATTGGTAAAATTTCTGGAATTTATCACTCTGGAATAAGGCCTGAAACCATGTTGTAAACACTGCTTGAAATAAGTGCCAGGGACCGCGTGTTTCTACTAACAAAGCTCAGTATTGCAAAGAGTGAACATAGAAAAAGGTAATCTTTCAATAATTTGTTTGGTGCACGCTCTACAAGTTCTTGTATTTCGAGTTTGAATATGCGACATTTTCGAGCCAAAAAGTGCTTTATTGAGGTAAACATGGCGAATTATTTGACGATCGCGGAAGCCTATAACGTCCTTATCACATTCAATCCACACTTTAACAAGTTAGTAATGACTTCTACTAACAGCTTTACCTTATTTTTGAACTTAGCGCCCAAAATTGTACTCGAAAGTACGAGGTTCTGGTCCCTTCTCCGCTTTTGGCCTGAGTTTGACCGTGATATTTCTCCATCTGCATTGTCTTCGATTAAAATAATTATCCACAACACTCTAGCAGTAGGTAGACTGCTTACGTATCAGCATTTCGGTACTTGAACATAATTTCGAAGAATGAGATTGCCAATGAAATGTTCCATGTCAGAATAAAATTCCCACATTCAACATGCAAAAGATTTTTAAACCAAAAATACACGCATGCGCAGACAAATTCTCTATATGCTCTCGTGTTCAAGATCTTGAGAAAGACCTACGCCCAATTTCACTTACCTGTCCTGTTGGGAAAATGTATGAGAGACACCTTAATTCTCTCCTCATCAAACAGATTAGAACATCGATATGGACGAACGTCACTTTGGCTCCGTCAAGGGCTCAGCAACAGCATGCGCACTGGTAGATCTGATGAACTTTTTACTTTCATCAACTGATGACCCAAATAATGCAGTAAGACTCTATTCCTTCTCATGGCGAATTCTCTTGCTCATCGTGAAAGTTGGCGTTATGGAAATATATGGACGACATTACTGTTGGTGAAACCTTTCGCGCTGACTTGTCGTGAGGTAAGTGAAAAGAGAATGCAGCTTAACCCTACCAAATGCAAGGAGATGCTAATATGCTTTAAGAGCAAACCACCTGGAATTGACAACATTGTTCTCGATGATTCACCAATTGATAGAGTAAGCTCCTTTACGTCACTAGGTTTGCATGCTTCTTCCAACCTCAAGTGGAACGATCATATTGAGGCTGTAACAAAGAAAGCTGCTAATTAAGAGAATTTACTCAGTTGGATTCCTGAAAAGAGCAAGCGTGTCTGAACTTGACCTGGTAACCTTCTACACAACTTGTATCAGGTCAGTGCTTGAGTACGCATGCCCAGCATGGTTTTACAGTTCACCACAGTATTTGCTAGATCAACTCGAAGCCATCCAACGTCGAACCATGAGAGTCGACATATACCTAGCTGAATGCATGTAGTTACCGCGAAGCCTGTTCACAAGCAGCAATACCACCATTAAAAACGAGACTACAAGAACGCTGTGAGTCATTTTTCAAGTCCATCCAGGACAAGATCTATGCACCACAAGATCTATGTCAAGAGGCATGGAGTTCAAGATCCCCAAAGAATAACTTTAGCATCCAAGCAGCCAATTCATGGAACAGCAAAATAAGGGAACGCTGATTTATCATGACTTAAATTATTCGTAGCATAGAAACCATGAGTCGTAACATATAGAAGAAATATTTATTTTGCAACTCTTTACATTTGACATGATTGGCAAAATAGCCTTAATCTTTGAAAGCTTTGCCCTAGTGCTTGATAGTCATCCATCACAACTGAACAACAAATCGCGAGAACTTAAAGGGTTTTGTGAATTTTGTTTGTTACTATAGCAACTGCGAACGTACGGAACATTTGCACTACTCGTTGTCAGGTACCGGAAGATTGGGGGAAGGGGGAGGAGGACGATGCCGTTTCGTTAAGCCGCTTGTAGTCAGACTCATTTACAACTACGAGCCAAGAGACCATGATACTAAGATCTTAATATTATGGTCTCTTGCACCAACCTGAAAACGAAAACTGCGTTGTTTTCCATTAAAGAATCGTAGTGATCCGCCATTTTCTCGTCCACAAAAATACCAGACATCTAAAGCATCCATTTCCATGAGTTGATTTTGCCAAGTAAATGCAGAATTTTTAATGAAATATTGACAACTAAGAATCATACTTTCTTTGGGGATGATTATTTCCAAGCTTGTGCGGGGATATCAGCTTTAGTTTTTTAATATAAACCGAATAACAAAGGAGTGGCTGACTAGCTGGACTAGGATTCTTTAGGAAAAGTCTTTGAAAAAACCTAGAGTCATAAACGTTCCCCGGACGCGTTCGGCAAAACAAAATTCCCAATACCCTTCAAGTTTGCACGTACATAACGTCTGTCAATCTAGCGCTGGCAGTTTCACAAGTGAAGGAATACAGTGTTTAACTAAATAAATATGTACTCAAATGATACTGATCTAGTAATAGATTTACTTTTTCTGCATTAATATAATACATGACATAAATACTTCTCGTCTTTAAATAATAACGTTAAGTACGTTTCTAGTAACTAGAAAAGGTTCCAACCATTTTCCAAGATGGCGGATTGATACTGTACCACAATACCTTGCGAAGCATCTAGTACATCTTGTGAATCGTGACCGAAAAGGATTATGGTAAGAATATACGATCCGCTATCTTTTAAGTTCAGCTGTTGTGAAACGGTTCTTAAGGAACGCAGGCTCATGAAACAATTTCGTCCGGCAGTCGACCCAATGAGAATGAAGAACGTCTATGGTGAGCTCTGATTGGCTAAGAGAAACTGAACCTTGGTCAGCGGTCGGCACTCTCGTAGAAAGGCTGTTTTTGCTTAATTGTTATAAAAATGTCTTCTGTTCCATCTAACTGAAGCCAGAAAATACAACGATGCTTGTAGGGGAGCTACTGCATTATTAATCGAGATTAGACTTTCATGTCAGCTACATTTACATCCGATAACTACGTTTTCATTTTGATAGCGAACTCTTATTTCTGTACACGAAGGACTTTTTCCATTTTTACTTTTACAGACGTCTGCTGTCACCACTTTCTTACAAGTCACTACTATTCTTCCATTGAGTCCAACAGATACTTTATCGACACAGTTATGGTTCTGCACGCATGGTGGGGCCGTGATGTGCTCCATTTGAAACAATAATATAGCAGATAGAAGTACAAATTGTAAAATCTGTAGGATAGAATAGAAAATGAGAAATAAGAAAATGCAGATAAGTGGGCAACAGGATAAGGCGGTCGTAGTTAAAATGAGATAAAATGAATGAACGACTGGATGGATGGATGGATGGATGGATGGATGAATTTCATTTTCCATATATTACGCTTAATATTCATATATATCATTTCAATTTATTGCAAAGGGTAGGGGGTGTGGGTGGGAGATGAGGTTTTTTTAGTTTTTTTTAGTCACAGCTTTCATGTAAACAAGTTTTCTACTTTTGAAATTATGTGAAAAATAAATTTTACGCATTTCTCTACATACAATATGTACAACGTCACATGCACTCGACTTGCATCCTGATTTTAATGAGTAGGAAAATCGTTGAAAAAAAAACCACACAGCAGATAAAAAAAGATTGACTCAGCGAATAAAGCTAATTGTCGTACGCGTGTCAAAAATCATCGGTCAAAAAATCGATTGTCAAAATCGGTTGTAATCAATTTAATTTCTGGTTTTACTTTCCGATCCGATCCGATGCGAATCATTGCAAATAGTTTCTGTAGCAAGTTAACTGACTTAACATTACTAAGAAAGATAGTGTGATCATTGATAAACAAACAAGGAAAGACTGACACTCATACATAATAATCAAAGATACAACTTACCAAGCATTTGGCCATAGTTTTTTGCTTAAGTGGTTTTCAAACGTTTTCTGGATAATAATTTCTCACTTTAGAATGTTGTCACCCGTAGTAGGAACGTTTCTGGACTGTCTACTGATCTCATCGTTGTTGTCCAATATTTATATACAACTAAAGTTTATTTTAGTCAGCAAGATTTTGCAGAAAAAAATTCCCCTTATTTCCGATCGCGGAAAATAGAGCGAGCGTGCTTGCTGAAGGAACTCAACTTCGTCGGATGGTAATGGATATTTTGGGAGGTCTTGTCTTGCGTAGAGGAGATTAGAAACAACCTGCAAAACAAACAAAAACTTGAATTCTACTGGAAAATATATAACACATAGTAGGGGAATTATTTCTTAACGGAGTTTTATGAGGTCATCTCTGCCTCTAACGTGTGAGCGACACGCTGAAATGAGGCAGGTATACACGAGGTCGGTCCCACGCAACCGCAGAGATAAGGTTGCTTGGGTTTGAGTTAATTACCGTTATTGTTGACGTACGACCAGTGATTCACTGGAAACTTGCATTCAGACGGACTTAAATCCAATCATTCGACCGATGCAAATTGCGATTTAGTAAGCAAAAAAATGCCTCGAATTTACAATAAAAGTTAATTATACATTTAAAGTTTATATTTATCTTAACTTTCCTTGCAAATTCGAGGCATTTTTCTTGAGAATCGCTAATTGTTTCGGTCGGGTGATTTGGCTTTATTGCACCGAGATTGCGGACATAGCACCCATCATTAGGGGGCATTAGGGTGTAATATCTCGTGTAATATAGTCATTTTTTCGGATGAAATTAAATAGAAGCAATCATAGCAGAAGTAGAGCGATAACACTTAAACCGTGAAATAACTTAGTAACTAAATAGAGACAAATAGTAGCAAAACCCTTTGTTTTCTATTGTTTCATTATTAGTACTATTTGTACTTTTTAGTTAGTACTTGTTTCACGGTTTTAGTGCTATCGCTCTAGTTGAGTATTTAACAAGAATCAAATTGAGTCTTTTGAAATGCAGGAATCATTCTAAAAACAACACTTGATTTAATACACTAAACTTAATGTTTGATTCTTCTCTAGTACTGTAATTGCATGCTATAGTGATTGAACAAATTCCCCCGTTTGATATTCTCAAATAAAATGATATAAGATCTACAGAAAAAGTTACGACGGTATATTTATATTTATTATTCATTGTGGCGAGACAAATTCTCTCGAAGAAGGTATTGTTATCACTTCTGATAGAACCAGATGTCCATTTTTCCTATTTGTGGCAATTTTGACTTAGAGAACTTGCATGTGATATAAAAATAGCCGTCAAAGTCGAAAAATAGTCATTTCACATCAACATGACAATTGATGGCTGAAGCTAATTTTACAAAGTACTTGTTTTAAGTGCTTATCAATATTTCAATTATGATGCAAATGATTCCTCTTTGGTAAAATTACAGCTTGGAATATCAAAGGAGTTTGTGAAGAAAAGAAAAAAGCTAAGGTGAGGGCAAATTTAGCTTGGGCTTCCTGTGGTGTTTCACAAATTCTGCTTGAAAAATCGAACTAGTAGAGAAAAAACAAGATCGTTATTCAAAAACTAGTTAAAATTTTACAATAAATGTACATTTAATCTAAAGAGTAACTCATTACGTTAGATTTAATGTATTCCGGAATTACGTCATAATTATGACTTCATCGGGCGTCGACCTTAATGTAGTAATACCGGAAGTAGTTATTTGACCAACGAAACTCTACAACAGGTAAAAACAGCGGTCGATGAAGTTTGACTTAACAATATTAATTTCCGTCTTAGAAACGATTTCCACGGTTCGTAGTTTCTGTGCCGGAATTGCTCGCCTTGGCTTAGTAACTATTCTAATTATATTTGTTCTTCCCCTTTTTCCAACCAAGGAAAAGTTTGGACACTTCTTTTTTTTTCGTTTTTCACACCCTTTCTGCCCTTTGTTCTGTTTTTAAATCACTGTCATCAGTTAAGCCCCGTTCACATTTGCTGCGAAGTTTTCAATCATGCACCGAAAACTCTAGTAACTATTGTGGAGGATACTGAGCGATCGCAGTTTTTGTTACAATCGCTGTTCTCATAATTATGTTACGATCGTCGTTCTCTCATATAAAAACTGCCGTCGATCACGCAACACAGTTTTCGGCGCAGTTTCGTAGCAACGATCGAAGCGAACTATAAATCTGCTAATGTAAACAACAACGTTGAATTGAACCAATTTGTGATTACAATCTGGACTAAAGCATGAGCTAGTCTATGGAGTAGTCATCTTATTGTTTAAGAGGAGATTTTTTTCAATGACGAGCAATAATGGCGACTGAAAAGCGCCAAAAACTAGACCTTCGTGCGAATTTTAATCCAGATTTTCGTTCTGGATTAACACTCAAATCCTTTCTCTACCGGTTAAAAACTGATGTACCAAGATAAAATACCTGTTTAAAACCGATTGCTGAATTGTACAAAGACTTTTTCTTGGAGTTGCGTTGGCCGGATTAAGCTTTTCAAGCTGAACATAAAGAAAACATATAGCAAATGAGCAAATGAATTAAGGCCTAAACCTCATTTTCGATCCAAATTTTCGCTTTGGATTAACTCTTTGATTGAACTTTCATCGGCCAAACTACTCAAAAACAACGTAAACTTTCTGACAGAAATGATTTTAGTTTTGTACAACAGCTATTCTTCAACTCAGGAGTTTTTGTCGTTCACTGCTCGAACTTGAAAAAAAAAACCTCCTTCAACTCAGGAGTTTTTGTCGTTCACTGCTCGAACTTGAAAAAAAAAACCTCTTAAAATGCACTATTATGAAAACTGCTAAGACTGTTCGTTGTTACTAGCTACCCTAATTATAACTATTGCGTTCAAATCCCGCAAAAAATCAATCTGTCACTCCAACATTCAACTCCATGCTCTAACATGATTGAAGTTAAGCTGGCAACTTTCAAAACCTCATCCCTCATCATTCAACTTCACTTATCGACATTAAAGCCTTAAATGTTAAGCTCTCAACTTTCAAATTCTCGTTCCCCAAACATGTTCATGTTTGTAAAGTTGAATGTTGAGCATCGTGTTCCGTACCCTCACCGCCAAAAAATATCGAATGTCTGTATGACGTAATCACTACACAGGAAACCCGGCTTTGTTGTTACAAATTTCTCATAAGCGGCGGAAGCCGGAAGTAGCGAAGTATATTGAGTTCTCGTTGAGAAGAGTGTCGTTGATGGTATTAACAATATCAGGCTGAATCTCTGGGCAACAGATCCGGATTTACGTGATTTTGATGTCACAGATTGCTTCTGGCATGCATAGCCACGGTTACACCAAACAGGCTGATTGTGATAAATGAACCAGATTGCTTTAGATACAAGCACAAAAATTAAACCGTCCACCGCCGATGCAGTAATTTATAATAGCCGCAAAATATGTAGCTTGTGGCAACTTGCACTTAGGGACTTTAAGGTACTTTACGTTACAGTACGTACGTTACGCAACACTGGGTTCGTGACTAGATTACACAATAACCGGAAATTATAACAAATATACTTTACTTGGTAACAATGCTCAAAGGAATAATTCAAGTTAGTATTATCGATAGTTAAGATAATCGAAGCTGTCTTTTAAATTTTTCCGGCCTTTTGACGTCACAAGCCGGTGAGCGTGTTTGTAACACACGCTCGAAACTGTTGAGTAACTGCCGGCTTAACAATCTCGTTCTCGTCCATACCATTGCTTACTTAGTCTCCTTTACATCTCCTTCCGTTTTTAGGGTCGTCATGCAACACTCTAAAAAACGGCTGCGAAGGAGACTGCTGCTGAGAACTGGTCTTAAAAGTCTCAAAGGAGACAAAAATTTACTGTGATAATGTTTGTCTAAAGCTTGAAACAAGAATGACGTCAGCTGAAGTTCACTTACAGATTCCCTAGAGCGTTAATGTGGAGGGCAGCATCCTCATTAATTGCATGTCTACCGTTAGCAAAGACGGGGAAATCCCGATTAATCATAATTTTCTTACCAACACCCATTTCTAGGAATCTTAATTCCTGGTTTTAGTCTACAATATTGTAGTGTATTCTTGACTAGTAGACTCTTAGTAAAACTGGATAAAATAAAACATAGCGAAAGTATACGACGTTTTGGCGTCGCTGACGCCATTATCAAGTGAATTTATTTCCAAACAGTTGGGAAATAAATTCACTTGATAATGGCGTCAGCGACGCCGAAACTTCGTATAATTTCGCTATGTTTTATTTTATCCTACTTGTGTCAGTAGTGTAACTCCAAAACTTCCGGACACTGTAGAAATTGTTTTAGAACTGAGAATTGTACATTGATGCACGCAAATTGTCTGATTATTGCTATGCAGTCACATGCAGTGTATACAAGTCAAGACCAAACTAATTATAATTTTCCTTATTTCTCATATCAACTATAGTTTTACGGACTTTGAGTCGATCCCGAGTCCCTGACCAAGTCCAGGTCCTGATTCAGATTTTAAAATTATCTGCAATAATTGATCCAATGACTTTGAACAAACTTAGGTTTCAAGTCAAGCTGTTAAGGCAAACGTACGAAAATTAAATGTATGAACAAAAATGATGACTCGATTTCAATCTTTAAGGTCACTTAATATAATTCCTCGTTAACCATATCATTCACACAGGAATTCGATAGTTTGACAAAAATGGTTCCTCATCCACCCTCCAAACAGGAAGTTCAGTTTTTCATCACGTTTTCATCAATTGTTTACAGAGTACGTGAAAAGAGAATCAGTTATTGCGCTTTAACTTAGGTGATGAGCTAAAATTGAGCTAAAAATAGTTTGATTACTAGAGTATAAAAGCGCACAGAAGTGACACAGTGTTCACCAGTCAGTCGGTCGGTCTTTCAGTCAGTCAGTCAGTCAGTCAGTCAGTCAGTCAGTCAGTCAGTCAGTCAGTCAGTCAGTCAGTCAGTCAGTCAGTCAGTTAGTTAGTTATACATAATTTGTCAGTCAGTCAGTCAGTCAGTCAGTCAGTCAGTCAGTTATACATAATTTGTCAGTCAGTAAGTCATTCATTCAGACAGTCGCTCAGTCACTCGCTCAGTCAGTCAGTCAATCAGTCAGCCAGTCAGACGGTCAGAAAGACAGACAATCAGTCAAACGCGACGCGGGAGCTTCTCGCAAGATAGATCGATCGAACATGGGGCTGACTCGATTACAATCATAGTACAGTATAACACTACTAATAGCAGTGGAATCAAAAGTGATGTAGAATTCTAACAGAAATGAAGAAAAGGAGATATTAATAATAGACAAAAGCAGTAGGATTGTAGTTACTATAATAGAGCAGATTTCGGAGGAGCTAGAATTTAAATAAAATATCACACTCTGTCAAATACTTTCAAATATCATAAAATCATTTTATTTTGCTTCGATAGAATTACAATCCAACATTTCAATATGAAACATGAAAATAAACAAACAAGATACTCTTATTTATTCAGTTTGTCATTTAGATACGTTTGCGTCCCTTCGACCTATCATACGCATCCACAACCAACAATATCTCCTTCGGGGTTCTTGATAGGCTGACATGTCTTTCTGGTATTGTTTGGTCTTCTTGGCTTCAATGCGCATGTGACTGACGTCTTCAAACAAGTAATCTTGACCACGCCGTTAACAACACGACGCGGGAGCTTCTCGCAAGATAGATCGATCGAACATGGGGCTGACTCGATTACAATCATAGTACAGTATAACACTACTAATAGCAGTGGAATCAAAAGTGATGTAGAATTCTAACAGAAATGAAGAAAAGGAGATATTAATAGTAGACAAAAGCAGTAGGATTGTAGTTACTATAATAGAGCAGATTTCAAATGATTTTATAGATATCACGGCACTAACACAACGCACTCTGTTTCGTCCTCTCTGACATACGAAAACTGTTCTATCCCATTAGACTTGCCGCACGTACGTAGAACGGACAACGTACGTACGTACGTATAGCGGACAACGTACGTACGTACGTATAACGTACGTATAGCGGACAACGTACGTACGTATAAGAGACAACGGACGTATAACGGACAACGTACGTACGCACGTATAACGGACAACGTAGGTACGCACGTATAACGGACAACGTACCTACGCACGTATAAGGGACAACGTACGTACACACGTATAACGTACGTATAAGGGACAATGTACGACGTACGTATAACGGACAATGTACGTGCGTACGTACGTACCTATAACGTACCCTGCATGACGAACAACCATCTACTATGGATACTACTCTATAAGACGTACACTACACTCCCGTATATAATATTTGAGTATATATGAGAAAGAGGATTATAGGGTTAGAAACAAAATTCCAAAAAAATGGGCTAAAATTCTTTCCGGAATTTCTCCAAAACGCTCGAAAATTCTAGAAAGTATCGCGATTCTCCTATCATTTTGATTTACAGATAGAGACGGCATTGTTTTCCGATAATGTCGTCTCAAAATCAGCGCTCGACTCGTGATTGGCCCAAACATTGAAAACTGCACTTGCATCGAAGTGGCTTTCTTCAAAATCACACTGAAAAACCTACTGAAAATCAATTCAACCTGGATATAAAACAGCTTTTTAGATAATATCCGTGAATAAAATGACCGAAACCCATGACATATTTTGATAAAAATGACCGCTAAGCGACAAACTACTGCGAAAACTAAACTGAACTTGAATCTGTTGGGCCTACTAATATTATTTAAAAACAAGATAAAATAACTAAACAATTTTCACGAAAGAAATTAAAAAGAAATCTTCCTAAGTAAACATCATGTCTAAAATAATAATCCGCTCATGATAAGTAAAAATGACCTAAAAGTCACAGCAAAGTGACTTTTCAGCAAAACAAACAAATTGTCATTTATGAAGACAAGAAATGGTAAGCTTATTGTTTGAAAAAAAGATGAAACAAAAATATTTTTTAATAATTATAAGATCAACAGGGAAACACAAGTGTGGACTACCTTTTTAATACCTTTCAATAACTTTCAGCATCATTCCTTTACGTTGAAGCTATATTTTGACAAACTTTCACTTTCACATGTCGTCACTAAGCTCGACGGATCGTTTTTCGCCAGTTTTGAAGAAACAGCAAAAAGAAATCTTCAAAAGCATTAAATGCACCGTACTTCTTTCATTTTGTGAGCTTTTGGACTTGTTTCTATAATTAAATCACCTCTTTTAAGCCAGCGTGAGAAAGCTTGCCGGGTCTGGCCGCCATTTCCTTATTTAATTTCAGCTTTTTTCTTACAAAGAAAGAAAGAACTGAGTTGCCATGGAAACTGTCATTCCTATAACTTTGCAGGTAAAGAGAATCTCGCGTTCAATCGATCAAAAATGATAACTTTTCTCTTTTTTCTTCGCAAAAAATAGTTAGAATCGCGATACAAACTAAACGCTATTTTGAGATAAGTTTATAAAAAATCTAAAATTCTTGGAAAATTTCTAAAATTGTCGAAATTCTTAAAACAGTTTATAAAGATTTTCATAGTAAAACAATTAAACCATGATGAAGATAAAGCAAGAAAGACTGACTGATAACTATAAAACATTTTTTTTACCAAAGCTGCCGAGATACTCATGATTGTTCTCTAAAAGAAAAAAAGAAATTTGAGTGGGAAACCGCTGATTGCACTGTAGACAATACTGCGGCCTCAAGTTGGTCATCACCTTTCGTCACTTTTGCGACGTTTTTTACTTGTGTAAAATAGTGAATGTGTCACATAGAAGCTTATAGTTTTCTAAAATAATTCTGCCAAATTTTAATCACTGTCTAAAATTCCCGAGAGCTTTTTCTAATTTTTTTTTTTTTTTTTTTTGGAATTTTGTATCTAAGGCTTGAGGATCACGATAAAACTCGACAGTTTGGTAAGTAAAATCATCAAGAAATGAGAAAAAATCATCTTTCAAGACACTTATCATGAGATCTCAACAATTAAGAACGAAAAAAGTGATAAATCTAGTGGTCTTTAAATTATATGAAAAATCAAACTATAGAAGAAGTATTACGAAGAGTAACTTACCATTTTTAGTTGATCAAAATTTCTTGATGTTTAATCTTCACTTTGTTGTCAATAATTGGGTAGCAGTTGGCAGTTTTGACGTCTTTATATAGTCCTTGCCTCTCTCGCTCATTTTTTCAAAATTAGAATACTTTGTCGAAAAACTATTTTTGCATATCTTGTTGGTTTTCCCTTGCTCTAATGCGAAATTTGTTTCAAAAATGGTCACAGGAGAAGAAAATAAGTGTCAGATCCAGTTGAAAAGATGTCGGAAAACCACAATGTTGAGAAAACCATATTTGAACGAGTTTTATTCAAAACGCGCTTGAAGCAATCCTCTACACTGTCATCAACTAAAATCAGAACTAAAATTCAAGATGTTAACGAGCAAAGTTTTCTAAATGTCTTCATCTTTAAATCAATCAACTTATCGTTCTGAATTATAATTCCGTTCATAAACTTTTTGTCTGTTTGTTTATTTTAGCAAGAGAAATAAATAAATATTTTGGTGGTTGTTTTGTTTGTTTACAAACCGGAATAATTGTAACCGGAACGTAAGATGACATCATAACCACTTACACGCACAAATGATATGAACAAAGTTGCGGTCAAAAACTTTAGGCTCGTAACATCGTCTTTAAGCATATAAGCACCCAATCTATTTTCGTCACTTCTGCAGTCATTTCCAGTCATTTAACCCTTAAATAAACTCTGCTTGCCATAGCAACGGTTATATAACCCTTAAATAAACAGAAGCTGCATAGCAACAAGGTAACTTCGTCACTATTGCGCAGTCATTTCCGGTTATATAACCCTTAGTTAAACGGAAGTTGCCATAGAAACATGACTTTTCGAATTGTCAGCTGCTACAGTCTTCTAGCCTCGACTTCTGAAACGTGGAGGCATTCCGAGACGTGACTTTTTTATAGAAGAAACTAAGAAAAAAGGTAACAATTTAAAGCAGTCATCAGGCACAGAACAGAGAGCAAATTTTATAGACCGTCCCTCTCTTCCCTCTGCACTTTCTCTTTTGACCTTGACAGCCAGCCAGACGTTTTTTGTTTTTGTTATGCGTGACTGCACCGTTGCGTGACGCGTCATTCTTAGGAGGGCTTATGCAAGATGAAAAATCCTTCAAGCTCGTTATATTAAATGGCTTCTAAAAGGAGGGCCGTGCTGTGTAATCACGGGCCTGTCAGGCGTCTGGGATCAATTTCCATTGAAGATGAAACCAATTCTGCTTTTTACCACAGGAGGACCAAGAAGAAATACGACAAACCCGTGGCACAAGCCGGCTGCCAAACGTGCTATGCCCTATTTATAACTTTAACGAGATGCTTTATCAAAATGTGACGGTTCGACGAGAGATAAACACTTGTGTCGTCGTATACAATGTCTTGTTATTTGAGTATGAAGACGTACAATGTTGCAGCTACAGTCGAGCAGACAAATTGGAAAACATAATATCGAGTCAGTATATGCTAGACACAGAAACTTGATGTGAACAACCGACTTGAAACGTTCCAGGGTGAAAGTGGACCATTTGGTGGATATTTCGACATGTCCACTGCCGTGACCAGATACGTTGGATTTTAGAAGCTCATTTAAAATGACCGTAAGTCTAACATAGATTAACATCTCAGAGAATTCAAAGGAAATTTTGCGTCGATGCAACACCTTTCGAAAAACTACAACACACACGAATGTTATTTGAGTTTTCAAGTTCTTACCTGCAATCGAATGAGGTTATCATTTGCACAGATGTTGTTGAAGACTTATTGATAATATAAGTGCAATTATTAGTCCATAAATGGACAAATCTCATCATTTATTTATGAGCATTATGCCAGAGTTAACGAAGCTCAGCTTGAACTCGTCCATGAGCTATGAAAACCAGAGCTGAGTCGTCAGCCAAATATAATCATTCTGCCAGTTCAAATCACGAATATTCATTCGTTGTTTTGTGGTCTTGTAACGACCTATCTCGTTGATGTTATAAATCACTAATTCACTTACCTTGATTTGCGGACCCCAGATGTCAAATCAGTAACGTACGTCACTTTAATTACGGTAAAGTAGGATATAACACTTGTGACCGTGGTTGCAAGGTCTAGCTATAATTCGACTTTCGTGTCCGTGTGTCGTCTGTGTAGTCGGATAACAATGTGTCGTGATAATAACATGGATATTAACAACTGAAGCGATATGACCAAAATATATTTAATAAAAATGGCGGAACAATTGATTTTTGATTTTTTTTTTCACTTTTTATCAGCACAGGGATCCCAATCTGGGAATAGCCGGTTTCGAAATACAGTACATAGGCATCCGTTTACGATGCCTCGGGTGTCAACTTTTTAATTGCCAACGATGTCATTCTTGTGGCCTTTGGCCTTTGGCAACTCGGACCCCGCTATTCCAAACTTCTAAGAAAAGTTCGACTTTGCGAGGGTAGAGAAACCCATAAATAGTATAACGGAAAATCGATCCAAGGGAAATGGGTTTGTGTTCAGTGAGGTATTGGGGGTCGGGATAGTGAAGGTTCAGATGCCCACGATCCAAAAGTATTGAGGTTTTGTTCGACATAACGGGGTTTTTGTGTTCAGTGAGGTATTGGGGGTCGGGATAGTGAAGGTTCAGATACCCACGATCCAAAAGTATTGAGTTCGACATAACGGGGTTTTTCTATAGCAAAAAGAGACTTTTTTGATTCAAGAACCGTCTCGAATAAATCCTGTCTTTTGACATGCTTTCTCATAGCATGTTATAGCGCATCATATTTTCTACTAAGAACGTGAGCAAGGTCACGAATGATTTGAATTTTGCAATTACAGAAATATCTTAAATACTTTTGACAAAGTTATCTAGACGTGCAATGAATGAAAGCAGAAAACTGGTGAAGATAGTGACCACGTACAACTCATAACTTTTTTATCATAAAATACAGTAGTAAATAATGAGAGTTTTTGTAATTACTCTTGGAACCTTGGCAATTAATCATTGTCTAAATATTATTCTGTTAAAAAAATATTTGCCAAAGTAAAGCTTGTTTGAAATTAAAATAAACCATTTTATATCCTTTTTTCGCCACTATGGACACTATGAATTACTGCGAGTTGATAACAACCAAACAAGATCTCGTGATACATCCCGTGCAAGATAATTTTATTCCAGTTTCTGCTTGTCAGAAACTGGTTCACGTTTTACCAACTTACGCCCTAAGTGAAGGTTTATCGGTAGACAATCAGAACTTTTCCAATATTAACAACATATCTTTCAATTTTTTTTATATCCTTTCAAGTAGTGCTTTAATATTTACTGAGTTGCCTCTCAGTGAATTTCCATATCACCTTTCTTTTTATGGCTATGTTAACAGAAATCCGGAAACGGAAATGCAAGTTTTTCTGCTTCCCCCACAAACTAATTGATACGGCATTTTTCTTTGTCTGAGAAAACGTTTTAATTAATGACTATGGCGAAAATCCGGGAGTAACAAAGAAGCAGTCAAATTATTAAGGAGTATCGCGATTCTTTTATCATTTTGATTTACGGAGAGACGGCGCTATTGTCGTCTCAAAATCAGCGTTTGTGATTGGCCCAAACATTGAGAGCTGACTGCATTGAAGTGGCTTTCTTCAAAATCACAAAAACCTAACGAAAATCAATTCAAAACTGAGCAAGAAACTTAAATCTACTTTTAAATAATATCCATGAATAAAATGACTGAAAACAATGACATATCTTGGTGAAAAAAGCGAGAAAAGTTAGTAAAATAAAATTTCTTGCGCGCGCGCACGATTAATTAATTATCGCAGAAACACAGTCAATCCATTACTCATCGTTATTGGTTAAACCAATTTTAATATTTTCAAATCACATAACTTTATATTTAATTCTGAAAAATTTATAATCGGCGTTTTTATCGGAACTCAGTCATTACAGACAATATTATCTTCCACATCTCGACCCGGTTGCACGAAAATGAATAGCGCTATCTGTTGGATACATCCCTATCCAGAGGCCGCTTTCTCGAAAGACCCGATAACTTTACGGACCCGTTAATGTATTCGATTTATTTAGGTTAACGGGTCCGTAAAGTTATCCGGTCTATAGAGAAACGGGCCCCAGCACGTCGATAAATGTATTAGAAAATACCATTATTTCAATAGCCACTGTTCCGTCATCCGCTGGCAGTTGACCCTCCGTAATACGGACAATGAAGAGAAGACGAAAGGCGTCCGTTAAGCAGAGGTTTCATTAATAACGAGATGTTGGAGCAGTAGAGTTCGTTTCTAGAAAGACCCGATAACTTTTCGGGCCCGTTAATTAACGTGAAAAATTACGGGAGCGCGCGTAAACTTGTAAACTTGTCTGTCAAATCATAGAAGTCGAACATAACGTGCGCTTTGAGAACATCCGTACGTAAACGTTATCGCGTAAGTTAACGTGCCCGTTAAGTTATCAGGTATTTCGAGAAATTAACGGGACCCAGGGCACGGTTGGTAGAAGGCTGATTAAAATGAACTGGTTTTCTTTAGATTTAATCCTGGGTTTCGCTCTAACCGAATGGGAAAAGTAAAATTAAAGTTCCCCCTCGTCCTCCCCCACCTCCTTCCTCAAACCCCAACCCCCTTCCCCACAAGAGGCAGGCTGAGGTGTCCTTCTTCACTGAAGCGGCGTTCATATCATGTGGCCAGAAGTACACCAAAATTATTGACATCATTCATGGGATCCGTTTTTTAGGAGATCTTACGAAGGTTTTCCCCATATCATTATAGATGTTTTAATCATTGAAATTCCTTTAGAGGCCGGTACGTACACACACTCCTGGAGTAGTAAAGCTCCCTCATGTGTACCAACGATTTCACGCAAAAAAAAATTGTTGCGGAACAAACGTTTTGCTCCTGCTCGTGCTCCCTGATGTTGAACTGGTAAATACGAGAGAGCAAACTCCGGGAGCAATAGTCCAGTTTCCAGTTACTGGAGACCGCTGAGCTTCCTGACAAAAGGCGCATTTATACAGGCTTAGCCTCCTTTTCAAGAAAGACCCATGGGAGTAAACTCAATTTTTTTGGTTTTGTTTTGTTTTGAAAAAAATCGAGTTTACTCCCATGGGTCTTTCTTGAAAAGGAGGCTAACCCTGTATAAATGCGCCTTTTGTCAGGAAGCTCAGCGGTCTCTAGTAACTGGAAACTGGACTATTTATTACATGCTGCAAGTTTCCGCAGCTGCTCCCTCGTGTGTACTGGTTGTGCGAAATGACCCAGGAGCGTGTTGCGGGAGCAAGGTCCCTACCAGCCTTATATGGAGGTCATTATGTAGGCGTTCGTCTTATGAAGGTGTCCGTATTACGGAGGATCTCTTTATATTAAAGGACGTGTCCAAATAATTGAGATGTCCAATGAAGGTGTATGTCAAGTACAGCTTCGCTTGCAGAAAGACCAAAATAGCTTTCATTATTACAACTGAAGTCCGCCAAACGTCTTTAGAACAGATATCGAAGACTCAGCGATCCTGATTTCTGTTATATCATACATATTGGTCTTGTCGTTCATCGATCTCTAATTTCTTCTGTTTTTGTTTCGCTGTCTCTCGTGATTTCATTTGATTCAAAGTAGCAACAAGTCGCGCATTTGTCGAGTCCAGAGATTTGATTCTCTTTTCCTGAGCATCGATGATAAGCTGCTTGGCTTGCAACATTTCTTGCATTTCTTCACGTTCTTTTGCCAGCTCATTTTCCACGATTACAAGTCTATCTAACAAGTCCTTGACATCTTTATCCCTCTCCTCACGTACTTTCTTAAGATTCTCCTCAGTTTCTGCCAGGCGTTCCTTGAAGGATGCGATAAGTTTGTGGGTACTGGATTCTTGTAGAATAAGCTGTTCATGAGTCGAGGCGAGAGCTCGTTTGGTGTCTTCTAGATCGCGGGCTAATTCCTGGTTATCCTTTTCCTGTCAATCACAACAAAAATCATTTTAGTTGAGTTGCATTAGTTGGGCTTACTGTGGTAGGCCGATTCAAGGTCTGCCTTTTGATCTATATTAAATATACTAAAAATCATAGATACAGCAGATTTTGTATGAATAATGATGATGAAACCGCGGACCGTGTTGCCTATAAAAACATTCGAAATTCCTGCCCTAACCGTGCCGTCACCGAGCAGTGCCGTCTTCGCAGTCATACGAAATCTACTCTATTACACATTGTAGCCTGTCTACGGGATCTCTGGGGGAGGGGAAAAGTTAGAGTTAGCCCAAGTGAATGCCTACCTACAAAGTAAAACACCCAAGATCCAGATTATGGAGAATTAACAGGGGCGTGGTCAGGGAGAGAGGGCCACCCGATATATTATGATGACCTTCGAACTTTGACCTCAACGTTACCGATTCTGGACTCGGTAAAGGCCCGGTAATACGAGCAACAAAATCGTGCAACTTGTCGTGCAACATTGTTGCGTTGCAAGTTGCAGAGCAAATGTTGCTCGTATTACCACCCCGCGCGCAATAAATTTTCTTTGTTCCAAGAAGTAGAAGCACCGTCTACTAGTTTTTGCAACAAAGAAAATTTGTTGCGCGCGGGGTGGTAATACGAGCAACATTTCCTCTGCAACTTGCAACACAACAATGTTGCACGACAAGTTGCACGATTTTGTACGTTGCTCATTACCGGGCCTTAAGTGTTGAAATTTAAGGCTCCCACTATACTCTAATCTCCTGTTTAACGAAATGTGGATTACCATTCTATCTGTTTCAGTATGACAGTTTTGATGCCATTTGGCTATTTCGTCTTGAGCTCATTTTGAAGCTTGTTGAGTTGGAAAGAGATTTTGAATCAATTTGAACAAAATACACTGAATTCCTTTCTTTCTTTTTCAAGGCAGCCTAGCTAGTGAATATAAATGCCAGGTCATCGAGGTGAACTCGTGGGTAAAGATATTGACGTGACAGTAAACCCAGAGGGAGGAGAGGCTTGGGAGGGGAAGGGGAAGGGGAAGGGGAGGGAAGAGAAAGAGGCCCTTTTCAAAGGACCATTTCGTAGGTTGCTTGACTGTAAAATACACAGCCAATTTAAGTTTAAGTTTACCTCGGTCACCTTTGTTCTGTTCATTACATTATCTTCTCTACAGTCATCCTCAGTTCTTGATCCTGTAGTGGAACTGTTTAAAGAGCAAGTGACATTAGATATCTAAAGCTTGACAAACCACCTCTTTCAAATATGTTGACAATACACACATTGCTCCCTTATTGACCTTCACAAGCCTATCGTGCCTTGCTCCTACGAATCCAACTGAATTTTCTTTCTATAATATTACCTAAACACCCCGTTAATGCGATCATTGTTTCGCCAAAATTCTAATGTATTAGCAAGACGCTAGTTTAAACTTTTACTCGACTGGCCTTCGGCCCTTTGATATTCTATAATACAATCCAACCTAAATACCTGGTTAATACAATCATTATTTTGCCAAAATGCCAATATATATTAGCAAGACGCTAGTTTAAACGTTTACTCGACTGGCCTTCGGCCCTTTGATATTCTATAATATAATCCAACCTAAATACCTGGTTAATACAATCATTATTTTGCCAAAATGCTAATATATATTAGCAAAACGCTAGTTTGAACGTTACCCGGCGGAAAGGAACCTCCTCAGCTGAGCATGCGCTGTAGAGATTGACTTGTCTGCAGACGACTACAATGAACCTTATTGTAGTGACAAAAACTGCTTATGATATTCGATATTGTTCGGTAACTTTAATCAGCGTGCAAGCGTATTAACCTGCTGGCTACTACAACAGACCTTATTCCCGGGGGGGGGGGGGGGGGGGTTCTTCGGGGTCAAAACGCTAGGGATGATCGTCGTAAACCTCCAAAACGTACCCTAAAAAATGCCCAAATGCCCAAATTTTCGACCCTAAAAAATACCTAACAGCTCAAAAATACCCCTAAAAAATACCAAAAAATCAAACAAAAAACTAACAAAGAAGTAAGTAAGTAAAAAAAATCGTCTCGTTTATTTGTACCCCTAAAAAATACCATCTTTTCTGAAAAACCTTGGATTTTCTCTGACGACCCCTAAAAAATACCAAATCGGCGATTTCAACCCCTAAAAAATACGACGATCATCCCTAGCACACCAATATTGGGAGTACCCCCCCCCCTCCCGCGGGCCTTATTCACTTGCCCCCGATATTTTCTGATCTCAATACAATCGTCTTGGGAGATCCGTTTCTTTTTTTAAAATCCTTTCATTAACAGTACACGGAAAGGAAAGTTCATCTCGAACAAAGAATCTTATTCCCAAAGATTATTTGGAAAAACATTGAGGCAAGGTCTACGGTATGTCAATTTCGGACTATAAGTTATCTATGATACGCCCCTCAGTCAGAGAGGCATATGATAGATAACTTACTGGGGCAAGCGTCTATCGGCTTATATACGTTACCTAACACTCGCCCATACAGTGGACAATTCTTGGGACCTTGAAAAGTATCCGTTATAAAGAGTTGGCCGCTTAAAGGTGTCATTTACAGTGTTTGTGTGAGTAAATATTTGGGACTTGTGGCCGGTATGTAGGTGGTCGCTTAATAGAGGGTGGTAATATAGAGGTTCCACTATTCTGATACAGCAGAACCCCGGTAAGTGAAACTCCCAGGGGAAGTTAAATGATTGTTCGAGATAGCGAGGGTTCATGTTTTAACGGATAGTAATTGACTGAAAAAATGATTCAAGGGAAATGGTTTGTGTTCGAATTAGCGCGGTTCTCGTGTACTTACTTTGAGTCTTTTCTGTGTGCATTAAGGTCAGGAGTCGTAGGCAATACATGTCGTTTTCGTCCTCTATTTGTACTTCCACTAGTACTACCAATACTAGAACTACGCCAGCTCCCACAACTACTACTTGAACTACTACTTGTCGCTGATGGAGTGCGCGATAATTTCTTTGAAGCGGAAAGATGATCTGATTGGACGTGGAGTAACCTAGGAGACGGTTGTGGGGTTCGTCGTTGTGGGCGTGGTGATGAGGCGGGGGAGTGGTCGTGATCAGAGTCTCTTTCTGTAGGACCACGAGTTATGGAGTTAATGATTGCTAAAGGGGACGCTTTCTGTTGGGTCCTTGGTGAACTGGTCCCAATTGGGAGGGTACGTGAACGGTCCGTTATTATAGGGGGTGTTGTGGGCCTTTGTTGCTTAGGACTTGATTGGTAACTAGGAGGTCTATCGATTATCATGGACCATGGTCGTTGACGCGAAATGGGTTTACCAGAGTTTTGCGGTTTTTCTGATAAATACTGCGATAGATCGCGTTTTGGATCACTACGTTGTATCTCGCCACTAGAGAAACTATCAAGGCTTTCAACATCGCTTCCACTTAGAGTTTTATGAAGTGAGGTCGACTTGAGTTTCCGAGCCTTCTTATTGAAAATCGCCCGTCCTTCGGTGTATCTTCGAGGCGGCGAAATTTCATCGTCATTAACAGCATTCAAATACGAATGTCTCCGAAGATGTGCCGAGCTAGTGGATGACAAATCCTCTTCTTCTTGGGTAATACCTAATATGGGAGACGAAAACCGGCGAGTTTCGAGATCGTACGGAGATGCTACGATGATATCTTCGGGAGCTACGATTAGATGCTGAGGGGTCGGAAGTAGTCGATGTTGGCCTCGACGAGGGGTCGTTTGCCATTGGGGTGATTCTCGGCCTGTTGTCGGAGAACTTTGTTGTCGTCGGGTTTGTTTATGACTTTGTACGGGCGTAAGGGTTATATTGTCTTTCTTTTGTTCATTTATCAGATCTGACGACGAGGCCCACTTTCTGGGCGGTCCGGAGTCATGGCCGTGAAAGCCTTCAAACTCCTTGTAAGCTTCATCTAACGAGTCGAGTACGAACTGGAGTGACCCAAGTTTGTTCTTGGAGTTCTAAAAAACAAGATGAATCAACCATTAGAAGCAAGTTCAGTGCTCAGCACTTGGAACAATACTCTCTAATTCAAGGGGCTCAAGGAGAAGACCAAATGTTTGATCAACCGGGGCTCGGTTAAATGCGCTAATAATTGACTGATACAAACAAAACAAATAAACAAACAAGCAAACAAGCAAGCAAGTAAACAGATGGTATTCGAGATAACAGTTTTGTAGTTTTCACATAGGCTCTTTGGGAAGGGGGAGGTTAGAAGGGGAGGACGGAGAAACTAGAACAGCCTTTCCATTCTTATCTTCCTTGTCTTTCTACCTTTTCTCCCATCCCCACTTCTGTTTAGATTTATTCTTTTTCTTAGTGTGATTTATAATCTCGTAAAAAGTCAATTCCCCCTACCCCCACCCCTCTGTCCACCCCCTGGACGCCCCCCTTCCTTTCCCGTGAGCCTGCAAGCGGACTAGGTACTAGTTAGTGTAGTAAGCCTAGTATCTTCATTTATACCTCGTCAAGTTTGCTGATTTGTTCTTTCAGTGTTTGATACAACACGCTTAATTCCCTGCCATGATCAATGCCTGCGTCAAAACGATTTATTTGACCTTCGGGCTGCGTCTGCAAAAGAATAAAACAATTATGAAATAACCATCAAATAATGCGCGCTCACTGGCCGAAGGACGCGTGTACTGCGAACTCTAAATATGCACACAGCATGCGCGCGCAGTGATCGAATTTTTGGTCAGTGTAAATGAATACTGAATGTACTTGAAAGCAATGTATTTTAGAAAAGAAACTTGGCGATTATTGATCAAAACATTCGAGAAGCACTTCGGCGTTCTCAACACTTCTCATGTGTTCTAATCAATACCCTCGTGCTCTAAATCTAAACATAGCACGCGCGTTCTGTCTTTTCAACAAGGCTTTTATTTGTCTTCTATTTGGTGCATACGTTATTGTGGTTTAAAATTTTCCAATGATCTAAATTGTCTAGGACATTGTTTTACTTTCTTAATACACTTCCTTTCAATAATCCTTTAAAGCTAACCTACATAACTACATTACATACCCTTAAAACAACCTACAGAAACAGTTACACTAATGGAAAACTTACTGCATGAACTCATTCATTACGTTGCCTATCAACGGTACCAGCATTGCATTATGGTCTTACCGAAATCCTCTCCAAAAAATGCTTCATTTTCTCGAAATTGTTTTCCACAAATTCATTCATGAAACCCATGTATTCTTCTTTGCCTCCAAACCTGTTGTCATGGTAACAAGAAATTACGTTGTAAACAAACAATGCCATGATGAAATTCGGTTACCTAGGTTACAGTTATTAATAGTATTCTTGGGTTGCATGTGACGTCACGGCAGCCATCTTGGATGAACTTCAACAAAAGATTGCTCATTAGCGTCTCTTGTTTGTTCATCCAACATGCATGGCTACCTGTTCTTTGTCTTTTGATTAAAAAAGGAATGGATGAAACCCAGCAATAGCTATGCGTTTCTTTCTTGTATGTACTTAACTTACCTGGTAAAGTTGGCTAAGTTTTGGATGACTTTAGCGATTAGAGTCAGAGTCCTTGATGTCTTCTCGTTTGGATATTCTGTGGAAATAATTTACTTGACTTACTTTATTCTATATTCATTTTAATCATTCTTTTCTTCAGTTTATTTATACCAACAAAGGGGACAGCTAATGCGTTGGGGGATAGCGTAAGGATACTAAGAGGGGTAGGGTGGGATAGAAATTGTGCAAGTAACTTAATGGACGCACCTTGAACCAGGTGGAATAAACTTGGTGATAAGATCGCTGGACACAAGAACCGTAGAAAAATGGACGAGCTGTGGACACAAGAAAACAATGTAATGTAGTTCTAATTGAATTCAAAAACGCAAGAAAAAAATCCAGAGAGACTACCTTTATCCTGATTATCTCTGACAAGCGTGAGGGGCAATGGTATTCCACGAGCGAGTGTTATGAGCGACCACTCACCGAGGAGAATCAGGCTGGCCGGTCTCCAAAACAAAGCCGGCCCACCTCATATGAAACATTTTCCGCAATAGATACTGTCAGGAGCCTCTCTTGGTACGGTACAGCGGAACTCTGTTAATACGGCCAAAATAACTGGGTAGCTATACTAAAGGGCTATTTCTATACGGCTTGTCGGGCCAAAACGATGTAGCTGTAATAACGGGGTGGTCGTATTAGAGGGGTAGCCGCATTAATGGGATGGCCTTAAGGCGCGGCTCCACTGTAAACTTCAATGGGTATCTCGAGCTCCGCTATTTATTTGCAATCAAAGACAGTGGGATTCTTGCGCATTTTTTTGACTATGATATATAAATTACCTGATTAAATTATTGCTTAAATCCTTGTTTCGATTCATAGTTGCGCAGCGTTGCTGAAACCTATGAAACGTCTCCTGAAGATCCCTTCCAAGAATAAAAAGAATGTATCTCGTAATCAGTAAAAGTGGATGGAAGAAAATGGAAGAAAACGAGAAAGAAAAAATACTGAGATACGATGAAATACAGTAATGATCTAACTATACCTCGGAAAATAGTTGGACGAGTTTAAAATATTTAGCCACGCTTTCTCAACAAAGGATTTGAGACTTTCTCTTTTACTTTCCAGGTTTCCTGTGGTGGACTTGGACGGGTCGACCTGAGTACAAGATCACGTGGCAAAGGAAAATATTTTAGTGCTCTTAGAATATCTTTGATAACTCGAAGAACGTGTTACCCTGGGTTCTAGAGGGATTTTTTCCTGTCTCAGCTTGGGTTTCACGCTCGCCAAATCAGTATTTCAGGAATAAAATCCCTCTGGAACCAACGGTAAGAAAGTGTATTTACTCACTTCGCAATCTTCGTTCGTGTTGTACACCGCCAATATAAAGTCGCAGAGAGTTTCTTGTAGATACTACAAAATGAGGGAAACATGAGGGAAACAATTTTACGCATTTCCTTGCGTCTGTACTTTTATAGATGCACAGATGACATCACGCTCTGATCGTTACCACATTTTGATATTTTTTGTGCATCCATTAAAGTATAGAACCACGGAAAAAATGTTTAATTTTTTGTTATATCTATCTAAATATTTCGCTATATATTTCATGGGTTTTGCGTAAGAGACTCTGGGACTCCCTCTAGCCCCTGTAAGCTACAGTGCGACCTCTTATATGCCAACGTTTATCGCTTCACCTACCGATTCTCCGACCATCTTCATGTATGTATCCATTGCTTTGGTAGCGAAGGAGTTTCCTCGGAAGATCAAATTCTCATCCGCTAAATAAGTACAAAATAGGAAAAAATGAAAAGAAGGAATCATTCAAGAAACAGTGTAGAATTGGAACTCTTGAATGCAAGCATGGAATAGGCAAGTAAAACTGTACTAATTTTTTCGTGATTTCGTGAACAAGATATGGGCAAGGAAAATAATGGTATTTGAAATGTAGACATCTCCGTAATGCGAGGAGGTGCACATATGGGAAGGTTGGACCTGTTCCCAAGCAACAGACGCCGGAATTATAAAATTTAGCTTGTTTCTCATAAGCTCGCATTCTTGGGTTGCATGTGACGTCACGGCAGCCATCTTGGATGAACTTCAACAAAAGATTTCTCATTAGCCTCTATTGTTTGTTCATCCAAGATGACTACCGCTTCATTGTCTTTTAATTCCCAAAGGAATGGATGAAACGCAGCAATTAGGGAATTTGGAGAAAAATGCTTCTTACCAAGTTTATTGACTTCATTTATTACAATATCCACTAAGAATTCTCGTGCTTTACCAGTTGGTTCTAGAACTCTCAGAATAACTCCGGCAATTTCGTCCTACCCATAAAATAAAAATGCCTTAACACTGCATAGTTTGGTACATATTATTTAAGTTTTTTTTAAGTGAATTCATCGGTGTATCATGTGCAACAAGTCGTTCTTAGTGCTTATGACACCATACCAACCACTTACTGACACCTTACCAACCACTTACTGACACCTTACCAACCATTTACTGACACTCTTCAAACCACGTAATGACACCATATTTTACCAACCACTTACTGACACCTTACCAACCACTTACTGACACTCCCCACTACGTAATGACACCATATTTTACCAACCACTTGCTGACACCTTACCAACCACTTGCTGACACTTTACCAACACTTACTGACACCTTACCAACCACTTATTGGCACCTTACTAACCATTTACTGACACCTTACCAACCACTTACTGACACCTTACCAACCACTTGCTGACACCTTACCAACCACTTGCTGACACCTTACCAACCACTTGCTGACACCTTACCAATCACTTACTGACACCTTACCAATCACTTGCTGACACCTTACCAACCACTTACTGACACCTTACCAATCACTTACTGACACCTTACCAACCACTTACTGACACCTTGCCAACCACTTACATATACTGATACCTTACCAACCACTTACTGACACCTTACCAATCACTTCCAGACATCTTACCAACCACTTCCTGACACCTTACCAACCACTTACTGACACCTTACCAATCACTTACTGACACCTTACCAACCACTTACTGACACCTTACCAATCACTTACTGACACCTTACCAATCACTTACTGACACTTTACCAACCACTTACTGACTCATTACTGACTATCAACTGAGTTTTAAGTGCACAATGTTCACTATTAGCATTTGAAATTTCGACTTTACCTTAACTTTCGAGCTAACGGCAGACTCAAGAGTTTCACACAACAGCATGTAATGATCTTTGATGTACTGTAGAACAGAGGTACAGAGTACGTTACGCTTACACTTTACTAACGTATAGACGTCCTGACTAGTCTGGGACAAAATAACTGGAAGGACCTAGCGCTCTGTCCATACAAGTTAGAGCTGTATTGTGCGTTAACTTACCGATAGAATTTCGCTGTAGGCTTTGATCGGTAAAATACAGACTCTCTGAAGATAAAAAAGAAGCAAGTACATTGGAATAAATGCCTAAATTCTCGTTATTTGATTATTTGTGGAATTACAGAAGAACCCCAGGAGAAGCTAAATCTTGTTCGAGATAGCGGGGGTTCGAGATAACCGATAGTAATGGACTGCAAAAAATGACTCGAGGGAAATGGGTTTGTGTTCGAGATAGTGAGGTTTTCGAGTTAAAAGGGTCCGAATTAGCACGCTCCAAAAGGTTGTCGGGACATAGATTTACCAGAAATTGTGAATGCATACCTGGTATTTGATTTTCAGTCGTATACTTGGTGTCTCGCCATTGGTTCCTTTACTAGTCGTCAAGGTAACGGGAAACCATCTTTCTGTTTCTTGGTTGTTGTCAAGATCCTCAACCATGATATCAACCGTGCCTGTCAAATGAGGAGATGATGTTAACACGTACTATTAATCTCCATTCTCATGGCTAGCATATCATCATGAAGGAGTGCATCTAAAGACGCTGTTACACTGTGCAATTTTCCCCAGCAACTTGCAATATTTTACGTTTCGAAAAGTAGACCTGAGTTCTACTTCGTGCAACGCTACGCGCAACAAAAAAAATTGCGAGACAACTCCTGTTACACTGTGCAACTTGTTTCGCAACGCCGTTGCGAGACAAGTTGCTGAGAAAATTGCACAGTGTAACAGCGCCTTAAGTTTGTTAGTGTGCGCCCTTCCGAGTTACGTGGTTTCGAGTGGTTTCGAGTTACGTTTCGAGATTCAGCGCCGTCATCTCACACGTGTTTCTACTTATTTCCATTCCATGTAGCTTTGATATACCCTTTTACCCTTGTCGTCGTCACCACCACCATTTTACCGCCAAAAGCATTAGGGAAAATTTAGATAGCTTTAAAAAGCATAGCTAAAATACATACCTAAAATCTTTCTCTTGCCTTTCTTGTTTTTAGAGTCATTGTCTTTGTAGATATTTACTGTAAGTTTGACAAAGTCTGGCAAATCCCTTAAAACATATAATCAGTAAACTAAATCATTTAATCTGCCAAATAGGAAGACGATAGGGAGCTAGAAGACGGTAATAATTATAAACTGCTTTACAAAATAAACTATTTATATAAGTATGTATGTACTCTAGGATAGGAAAACAAAGAAATTGTGAATCATACACCCACTTCTCGGATGAATCCTTAGCTTTGCTTGTGATTTTCACTTCATTACATTTGACATTCTAATGTGTGTATTCTAAAAACTCATAAACGCCGTGAATTTGCAAAATTAATTCAGGATATTTCTTTCAGGAAAAAGATGTTAATAACAGGGCCCCTGGCGAATCATCCACAATTTGGAACATCAATCAATGCACGAAGGAGGCTCGAATGTTAGGTAGGATTGCATGTTTACTTACTCAAAGACAAAACTTTCGCCCCAGAAAAGACTTTCTGCTTTCGTCTTTGGAGTTGTTCTGGAATAAAGGCTCTTGTCCAGAAGGACTTCACAATAGTAACTGATAGAAATAATTAGAATTCGTTAAATATCAAGGGGAGCAGCGACGATTTCTACACCACGCTATTCATTATAACTTGTATTCTATTAGGGTCGTAATCATCATCATCATCATTATCATCACCATATTTTTAACATCAACAAATGAGCAGTCTTTAGTGCATAGGTCGAGGCAAGTTACAATCTTTGCCGTTATTTGTTGGTACGATGTGACATTCTAATCAGTAAGTAAACGATTCAGTACAACATAATGATAAGAAAATTAGAGAGGTAATTGCGACGTTTGGGTGTTGATCGGACACCATTCTCAAGCGAAGTGTTCCAGTGTCGGAGTAGATTTGATTGTTTATTGTACGAAATGTTCTACATCAGAGAAAGAAATCCAACTTTGAATGTGCAATGGGACTCCCTACGGGCCAAACTTTTTGCTTTATCATGTAAGTTATCTGTATTTATGATATGAAATTGTGTTTTTATACATTATTTATTTTAGTTCTTGGATCCCTCACCCCCTAAACAATGTTGCTGGTGGTCGTAAAGTCTGACTGACTGACTGATTTGAAGGTGGTAGGTACCGGAGTTTTCACAGCAACATAGTAAAGTTAAGAGGGGCGTGTGTGTGTGTGTGGGGGGGGGGTGGGGTGGGGGGGATTTGCAATCGTGCTAACTACAATCTTCGACAAAAAGGGTGAAGAATTGTCCTGTTTTGGAAGAAATGCGTGCGTCACCTCACATTTGGAGCCAAAATTGCCCCTCCCTTCCCACCACCCAACACAATGTTGATCACCCGGGGGGTCCAGATGCTTTCGTCAGCCTGCAACATTGATCCCGGGGTAGGGGGGAAGAAAGCATAGAGTATCGTAGTGGAAAACGCTTCTTTTTGAATTGGACATTGACAATGCCACTTTTTTCTTAACGTTTATGTCCAAGATTGTAGCTGTGAATTGCCGTGTATGTATTCCTGATATATAGGTGAAACACGTATCTCTTTGCCACTAGACTATCATCATCGTTACTAGATCATCATCATCATCATCACCAACATCATCATCATCATCGCGTATCATCATTATCATCATCATCAATATCATTATTATCATCATAAACAGCATATTTATTACCTCTTTTTTGGCTTTGTTGGCAGACCTTTAGCGTCTAAAATCCACACTGTCATGGCTACATCAGTACGGTGCTGTTTGTCACGCGTTGGCTGAATAGACTTCTTAATACTAATAGCAATGGTAAAAGCATGGGTATTACATATCCACGAGTTAACTAGAACGGGCGGGCAACACATCACACCCATTTAGGTGGCCTACCATGGAACATTGATATATCATAGTTCGAGCCATCAAAACCCGAATTCTCATATCTTAAAGGTATTGACTACAAATGATTCAGATTTGTGGATCGATGTTAGAACTTCACATTGTAGGTCCCATCTCACCTGACCTGAAAGGGGCGGGGAGGGGAGGGTGGGGAAGGAAGAAGAGGAGAAGGGAAAGGTAGTCCTCTCCTCATTTTCCGACTTCCCCAGCCTCTCTTCAGGTTTCAGTTAATTTCTCAGTAGACCCGATAATTTTACAAGCCCGGTAAATCAAGGGAGTGCGCGAGCAACGGTAAACGTAACTTGCCTGTGAAATCATAGAAACTGACAATAATGTAACGTACGCTTCGAAAATCTTTGTAAAATTTATCGTGTATATTAGCCTGGGTCTGGTTGCTCGAAGATGGATTAGTGCTATCCCAGGTTTAAATTCAGAGTTTCTTTAGACTTAACCCAGGGGAAGGGGAGAGGGAAAGGGAACTAGGGAGGAGTCCCCTTTCCCTCTCACCTTCCCCTGCCCTCCCCAGACAGCTACGCAGGCTACCCTGGCTTAGCGCCAACACACCTTCGAGCAACCGAGCCCCGTACAGTTATCGGGTCTTTCGAGCAACGGGCCCGTCTGATACCCAGGTTCGGTGTCACCACACGACTTAAAGAGCGCACAGTAGCAAAGCCACCCTGTATAGTGTCTGTTCCCAGTACCAACAAGGGTCAAGAGACCATAATACTAAGAGAGCAAAACTCACGGATTGATGTCTACGCGATGTTCGTGGCGCTCAAGGTTATTTTTAGTAACAGGAAGTTAACGCCATATCGTGCGCAGGGCTATCAAACAATGGAATTTGATTTTTACGCGCGCGCAGATTGATACGAATCGTTTCTTAATACTAAATTTCATTGTTTGCGCGCGATGGCGTCAACTTCCTGTTACTAAAAATAACCTAAAGCGCCAAACACATCGCGCAGACCAGTTTCGCTCTCTTAGTATTATGGTCTCTTGCAAGGGTCTACTCCGTGTAGATTTGGCGAAGACTGTAAATAATCTTGTACCTGTTGATCCATTTATTGAGTTCATCAGCACTACGGCACGAGAAGTATTTGACTTCATTGGGTGAAATCACTTGGAAGCAAAACTGTTTGTGTAGAATACTTGGATGGATTGCACGAACACTGACCTTGCCAGATACAGACAGATCCATTGAATCCTGCAACAATTTATAAAACACTGGGTTAACACTGAAGTACACATTCAATTAGCTCTCCGCATGTATGTGAATTCTCGTGGTGAGTTTTGGGACTGCATGTATTATTTCAGCGACATTTCCTGATTGACGAGGAAAAGGGGTACCATGGGTGAAGACGGGATGTCTGCAATAGCAGGGTGAAAGTTGACTTGCTTAGCTCAGCTCTCAGGGACGAAAGGGAAGGAAAGGGGGAGGGGAGGGAAGGAGACAGAGGCAAGGGGAGAGACGTGGTACGCAGGCTAGAAATCAGATGAACCCATTGACCGAATGGTATTTTAGTCTAGAATATTTTCCTAATATTAAATGTTCAAGATAGCGGAGGGAGGAGGGGGAAGAAGGAGGGAGGTGGTGTGGGGGGAGGGGGGGGGGGAGGGAAGGGGGGCTCGAGGATAACTGAGTGCAAGAAAGTTTTAACCTGTTAACATTAGTTTTGAATTTAGAAGTCAGAAATGAAAGCATTCATCGCAGTTTCGATAGGCCGCCATTCGAATATATCGTCTACTACAACTGTAGGGAGGAAAACGTTCGAGTGCCCTCTTTGACATCCATATTTTTGGCTCAGGAAGTGAGCTCCCCCCAAGCCCATAAAACCAAGTAAGATCGTAATTGCCAATTAGAGTATTTCCTGTCTAGAAATGTTTTAAATTTTTTTCTTGGATAAAGAGCTACCCATGCTTCCAATTTTTGTTGGAATGTCACGCAATTGGTAATGCATGGTCACACACATGTCGTTATTAATAGAAAAGGCCAAAATCACTAATTGTTTAACTCAGGAGGTCAGATAAGCAGACTCCCGT